>VZSV01000035.1:3848836-3863150 GCA_013398735.1 Nothocercus julius | reverse complement strand
TTTGTCCAGCTTTATCACCTTTTGAAGCTTCATTCAGTCTGCTCCTGCTGCTATAGAAATAAGCAACTTCAGGACCCAAATTCTGCACCAGTCTTAACTCACAGGCCATGTGCCACCAGTTTGTAAAAGGGGCAGGGAATGGAGTTTTCTGGAGGCGGACGTACTGCCTTGGACATGGTCCTCTTTGAGGTACAGGACAAGCAGGACAATCCCAAGGCAAGAACATGAAAAGCATAAAGATTATCTTGGGGGAAGGTCACCACCCAAACCATTCTGTCCTGTGTAAACACATGGCAAAAAGCATTGCACCCTCATCCCACCCACATATGACGTTAGCTCTTTCCAGGGAGCTGGGCCGATAAGCCAGGAAAATCAGGTACCTGTTTCAGGACCAGTGCATATTAGACGTTCACAAGATAGAGGCAAAAATCAGACTGTGCCCAAGGTGTTAGCTTGGTTCAGGGACCTGTCTTCCAGGTCACTTTGAGCATTACTTGGGGCTCATTGTGAAGTCTAAGTTTTAAGTGTGTGGTAAACAAATGCTCCTCCTTAAAAACCCCTCCATTAAATTGGCATAAATTAATTTTAAAAAATAATAAAAAATCTCTCTAATTTGACTGTGCTTTTAAGAAAATAAAAGTGTGATTATGTCATGAAAACTAAGTGGTGATGGATGGTAGCTGTAGATTCACAGAGATCAAGATGTGATAGAAGCATCTATCCAATCCTTAACTTTATAACTGTCATGCATAGGTGTTTCTGATAGAAAAGCATTTCACAGTGGCTCTGATTTCACATTAACATTCTGATCCGTTAGGAGAAGCCATATGCCTGAAGGTATTAGAGAAAGTGAGTAAAAGATACAAGACTGAAGAAAACTTGAAGAGTCCTGCTAATACATGGGGAACATGCAGCTGTCTCTGCTAGTGGCAATGCTATGGATAGTTTAAAACCTGTACACGCAATGAATTTGCTGCATACTATAACTCTACGTGCTAGAAAACTCAGTCTGAGCTAAGGGGATGAAAATAAACAGTTTTGTAAGTCTGGTATATCAAAAGTTCTTTCTTCAAGAAAACACAGTTTAATGGGCCAGCTTGAAAAAAATAACTAATACCAAGTTCTAGATGAAACAACAAAAACAACCAGATACATCAGATACAGTATAAATACACAAAGCCTGGCAAAACTATTGATCATAACTAGGGTAGATCGGGAGCTTCTCACGTCCAGATTATAGATCACATTTAGGATGATTTTTCTACTTTTCAAACTCAAATTGCCATCCCAAAGATTTTTGAACTAATCCATTTAAGAACAGACAAGGGTACATGTGCAGGTGTCATGGCAACGCTGTCAAGGCAATGCAGGAACTGGCGTTGCTTTTGCTGAAGTCTTTCATTTCCCTTCCTATCTAAGGATTGTCTGATGGATGCTTTTTATTTCATCAAACTAATGTAGACAAATGCAATTCTTGTCAACCATTCACTGCACAAAGCCTTTGCAGCAGGTCTGGATCCTTTTGTAAATCTCCAAAGGAACAATTTGCTTCTTGATTTAGATTTTGTAATTCTCCAAAGGAACAATTTGCTTCTTGATTTAGATGAAGTGGGATCAAGCAAACAGCAGCATCCAGCCATTCAGTTTGTATGTGTAAGTGATAATTCTATATACCCATACTGAGTCCATTACACTCAGTAAACCCCAGCACAGCACTGGTCTGCACCAAAAGGTGTTTATGAGTTCTTCTGATGAATATGCCAAATCTGCACCCATAAACTACCCACCCCAGGTGTCTGGCACCTGCACTCGGAGCACCAGGTCACCACATAACACGGCAAGGTCGGTGCCCCTTCATGCATCACGCACCTTTCCACAGAGTGCTGGGTGCAAACACATGCCTGAGATGACACTTTTCCCCAGGTGAATTTCTCCCTACTTCATACTGAGAAGCACACGTTTGTAGAGGAAGAGAATATGCTGAAGTTTGACAAATAAGCGCTGGTAACACAACATAAATCAGCAGTGCAGATGAGGAAAGCTCTGTCACGGAGTGCGCAGGTTTTGACAATCTCATAAGTTTCACCCTTCCTTCAGACTTTCACAATCTTTATGAAGCACCTGCTTATCAACACACTTTCTGTAGCATGCTGTAAGAGGTCTGATACAGCACAATACAGATGATTTTGTTATAAGAGCTACTCATTATGAATTCACAGCACCAGATAAAATCTGCAGGGACAATTTGCAAATGAGAGTCTTACTAAACGTGGTTAATTTCTTTTTAGTCTTACCTGAAGACTTTCCAGAACTAAATGCATCTGTCACTTACTTATTTCTGCGAGATCAAAAGGTGAGCCGAAATTCCTCCTCTCCACTTTGCAGAGTGGCTCTTATGTGCATATCTTGCACTTACCCTGTTTGCAAAACTCTTGTAAGGATCACTAGAAACGTCGCAGGCACAGCAGTTAATCTGGACAATAGGCAGGTCTACGGCTCAGAAAAGGGATTGCCATTCCACATTATGGAAGAAAGCAAATATTGGGTCAAAGCTCCAAAGAGTATGATGTTTGTCTTCCTCTTCATTTGCAACTACCTGATAACTTTAGTCTAAAATGTATTAAGAAACACAGAAATCTCCATAAGCATGTATTTGGTGATACATGTTCATATCTGCACTAAATATTTAACAATAAATATTTTAATACAGTGCAAAGTGAGACACATTCCTGTTGACATATTTTCATCACCTGTCTGTATTTCATTGGCAAAAAATCAGTGCCACACTTTTCACAGAAATGTCATGTGAGCTTATGTTAACTTTCATTCACCCTCAAGTTAGAATGTTTTCCATTACAATCAACAGTCACTATTATGCAAAGTTCAAGTAGGGTGTTTCTGGGGTCCAATGCTTGAACACAAACGTGCATATGAATGTTGGTACACATGTCAGTTTGTCTGTATGTCTGTGATTTAGTACAAAGAATTACAAAGAACTTAATTCAAGTTAAGAAACTTTGAGAATTATGCACAAAAGAAAACAAAAGCTTAGCCATTACAAAATATTACTGCTCATTCACTTGTCTTTATTTTTCGGTAAATAGACCCTATTCCTCAAAATACAAGTTGAAGAGAAAAAAAATGCTGCCATTAACTTCAAAGTATTTTTTTTTTAGTAAGGCCCAGATTGCTCCACATCATTAAGCTGAAGTTAATACACTGAACCCACAACCAAGGTTTTACAATTTAATTTTGCAAGCAGTACTTTTCTATGCCCTTGTCAGAGCTGGAGCAGAAACACTGCATTTTTATTTTTGCATCTTTCCCAGTGTGAGAACTCCGCATCACAAGAGTGAGTAAGGCCTGAATAATATTATCCAAAATCCAGATGCCATGTGAATAGAAACAAAATATTCATTACTGAAACACTGCAGCATTTAGTTATTTATAGACTCCATTCAGACGTCACCACGGTAAGAGAGCACGTGCTAGAATGTGCTTTCTGAATACCCTTCCAGAATGCTCGGGAGACCTTTTTAACATGTCTGGACCACCATCCAGACAGCAGTCAGTGTATGGATGGATAGATGAAGTAAAGTGCAACTGACACACGCACACACTTGAAGGAATCAAGGACTTTTAATCACTTTTCAAAGAAAGGGGACATTAAAATGGTTTCCTGTAATCTCCACTCTCACTGTGAGAAACCTCTTTAAAACCAGCGCTCTTCCTCCCTGCCTCATGCTGTTTATTTATTTTTATATGCCAAATCATACACAGTTTTGTGTGTGCTCTTTGCTTCACAGACAATGAGCAAAACTCCCAACCAAACAGATGTCACAGTGACAGGTCTCCTTTTCGGACAAGTACTTACGCAGGAAATGCTGAGAGGTGTCAGGCCTGCAAGGATCTCTTCTCCAATAGAAAGAGAGTTCATTTTTTACACTTCGTTCTGCAAGGCACAATTCTTCCAGGAAAGAGGATAGGGAATCAGTGGCATGGCAAATTACATCCAGGCATAGAACTGTGGTGATACATGATAAAAGAACGTGGCCAGGGTGGTGATGCCGTCATCTATCAGACAGCTCTGCCATCAGTGCTCCACCAAGCAGCATGGCCACCTGTCAACCTTAAAGCTGCTTTACCTCGTAAGACATTAGTTATCTAGGGAGGCAGGATTTAGTCCAACAATCGTTTCCACCTGGATTTTTACAGGCAAAGGACAGAAGCTATGATTGTAACTTCCCCTTGTTGTAACTTCTCCTTGGCTGTTTGTGTCATTTCTGTTGTCTACAGTGAGAGAGATGAACCAACATCTGCAGGCAAAAGTTAAGTGTTTTCAAGAGTCATGGGATCTCTGTTCGGAGACAAAACAAGGGCACAGGGTAGGCTCCAGTACTTGGCCCCTTGCAGTTTTTATGCTGCAGAGCTCAACACTCTGCAGATCATGCGCAGACTCCTAAAAAAGCATATTATGTAAATAACAGCACTGGTTATAATACTGATTCAAGAGTTGTAGAGAGTCATTTGCTAAGAATGAAGCTGTGCTGCACAACTACGCAGGTCATGACCTAGACACACAGAAGTTTATTAGGGCCTCCCTTAGCTGGTATTTATTATCTTTGTCAGCTGCACATTTGTATACACTGTACTTTGACATTTCCTGTCCCTCAATAGCCATCCTAGCGGGCAACTTAACCTTGTGGATGAGAAACCTTCAGTAAAGCTCAGGGGTGAAAAATTGCCCCTTTTTTTTCCTTTTATCAATGCACTTGCTAAAAGCTTTTATTTGATACCCGATCTCACCTTGACTTAACTTTCGTATCTCTGGTTAAATTCTGATTTGCCATACTGTCTGATATATAATACATGGCATCAAATTCGGATGTGGGGAGACTGCTAATTTTCAAAGCAAAAGCACTGGTGACATTGTACACATCCAGCTATTTCTCTCTCCCTTATTGTCTCAGCTGCCTCGTTGCCATGTCCGTTTGTGCCCTTGAACTCAACTGTTTGAGTTGCAAGCTGAATTTTTTATCTCCACCTCACACATATTGCTGATGCGACTTCTCTATATGTTCTGCACAAATACTGGTCAATGTGAGTATCACCCAAGGAATTTTAATATTGCATAGGCATAGCATATTCATAACACCTAGAATAATGTTAGAAGGAAGGTTGCCAAAATGAAAGCTGAATGTGGTAGTACTATTGCACGTTTTTCCTTTTCCTTTGTTCTCCAACAGATAAAATTTCTATACTGGGGACATTGCAAGGAGTTGAAAGGCCATACCTTTGTCTTCCCAGTCATTATATGCGTTCCTGAAATACCTATAAAATTATAAGTTCTATTTTTAAAAAATGCTATTCCATACTATTGTATCCAAAGGAAATATGTAACGATATGAATTAAACAGTAGGCACAAAGCTTTTCTGTGAGGCTACTGAGTCAGAAACAGAAATGCAGATAATTAATGAGAATATCTGTCCTTGCATATTCACTTCCCTCTCCACCAAAAGTCATTAATCTTTAAATGTGTATGAAAAGAACTCACAAGTCAGCACACAAAGAGGGTGTATTAAGGACACTAAATACATTAAGGATAGCTCATATGTCAGCATGAACAACCCATCTTTTTCTTCATATCTCTCCATACCACCTCTGCACAACCACCTTTCTGATCATGTTACAGGAACATCCAGGCATTCTCAGGCCAGGAGAATGAGGAGAATCCAGGCCTCTATTCCAAAGTGTTTCAACTTTTCATGAGTATATATTAAGATATATAGAAGGTAGAAGAGTTTAAACATAATAAAATACAAGTCAGGACAAAATTTAAGATCCAAGTAGCATTGAAATTGTTCTACCTAATTGAAATAGACTCCAGCTCTTAACAAAAGGTCTAAGCTGCCCTTTACATGCTATAGCCCAGACATTCTCTCTAAATTCTCATAGTTGTTTCCAGAAACCTCACCTGGATTTTCAGGAACTTAATCTACCTTTTTATTCCCTCATGTTCTTCACTGAGGGAATGAAATTCTTCACTGTAAAACCAGTGTCTTTCCTCACACTGCCAAGTTTGTGAAGTTTAATGATCCCCTATCTTGTCATTTCCTCTTTGATCTCAATGGTTTGATCTTGCAGACCTCCACATAATTTTCTGAAAGCTCTGCTACATCTTCACTGCTTCAGACATAACTCATTTTCTTACTGAATTTCTCTCCTCCATTCATCTCCTGCTTCTGGCTTTGGGTGATGTGACTCTCATGGCCACATCTCACCCAGAGAAACCTTTGAGTCAGCATTCACATGATTTACTGCTTAGGAGTCTAAGGCACAAAGAATAGGGTAAATTGAAGATGCTTGTCTTAATTGCTTTTCAGTGAAAAAATGGATTTTTATAAAAAATGTTTTTCAAAATGTGCCTGATGTTTGTGATATATTTTGTCTGAAATCCTTCAAGTGCATAAGTTCTTTGTGAAATCTGAAATTTTTTATTAATATTAAGTCAAAAAAAAAAACTAATATTGTGGTGGGTTATTTTTGTTGAAAATTTCCAGAAGGAAAATAAAAAAAGTCAATATAGCCTTAAATATAGATTAAGTGATTGAGTTAGAAAAGAAACCTATAGCAGAGCTGGAAGGCAATACTCATATTTCCTGACTTTATCTCAATCATAAGATCATTCCAATTTAACTGTTCAGACATGCTAATAAACAAACCTTTAAATTATCTGGGAGTAATGCAGTCAATATTTGTAATTCTGCAAATAAGAAAAGTATTCCATGTCTTAAAAAAATCACCAAAGGTGTGGGGGTCATGTCTATTCATAATTACATTTAAAAACAATTTACTCAGATGTATGTGAAAGCAGTACCTGTTCTCCAGAAATGTCTTATCTCTAATGAAAAAATTAAGCATGTCTTCTGAATTTTCTTCCTTAGATGTGCATTTCATGATAATGTATAAATAATGAAGATAATGCTACACATGGCTGGGGTTTTTTTTTGTGGAAAAAAAAGTGAAGAAGAGGAATAGGAAAAAATGAGGGGATGATAAAACATATCAAGGACAGGGTGTGGTTTTGCTGTATCAGATCTCAAGGCACTAAAAAACTCCTGAGGTAGACTTGTTTGGCCAAAGCCACAACATAAGGCACCCTCTGGCATTCAGTTAACCAATATTCCATTTATTTCAGACCCCTGTGTATAATACAGGGAAGCAAGATGAAGTCTTTCCACCTGATGTAGACAAGGACTTAAAGGGAAAAGAAAAGAGCAGAAAATATTGGAGCCAACATGTTACAGAAAACTTTAACTGTAGGGTGATTATATTTTTGACAAAATGAGAATTTTTCTTTTTCTTTTTTTTTACCTCTCCAGAAAAAAAGCTTCAGAAAAGCAGAGATTTTTTCAATGAAAACTAAAGAAAAAATAATTAGATCTCTAAAATTTCTGTGGCTATGAAAACTGATTTCATCTGGCTCGTCAGGCATGAACTCAATGGAAAACACAGCTGCAGAGTTCCCAGCTCCCAGCACTGTGGAGAGCAGCTGCGTTTGAACCCTCAGCCAAAGGCTGCCTTTCACTCAGCAGCTCCCAGTACCCAAATTATGTCTCAGACACGAGCACCCAAAACTCAGAGCTCAGATCTGTCCTCATCAGGGAGCCCTGGTCAAGCACGCTTGTACTTGTGACGCTGCAAGCAAAACCTAACCCTAGCAGATTTTGTGTTTCCTGTGCAAATATAGGGGAATGCTTATAGTGCACATTTAGTACGTTGAGAAAGTTTAGTTGGTTTGGGAAATATAAACTGTTTTTCATAAGAGATCCTATTTAGCGACTTTCAATTACTCAAAAAAGTTAATGGGCTTAAAGGGTCAGAACCCTTTGAGAGACTTCAATTGTCTTTAGTGAAAGTAAGTTTAAAGTCTGGAACTTTACTATTGTAATGTAATTACTTATTCTTATAAGCATGTCTGCAAACATAAAATGCTGCCAAAATATGATAGGGAGAAACATCTCATAAGCAAATAAAATGTTGCTTTGATAGGCATAGCTAGCATATTTTTATTTCTTCTGTTATTCTTGATGAAATCATTATCCCTGGTAGTTTTGACCAAATGACAGTATAAAGACACTTGAACTAGAACACAAATTAGTTCAGTTTTGCATGTCATAGAGCTACAGAATAAATAATTATAATATCCCAGTTTTCAGGCCAGCTGTGAAAGGGGAAAATTAAATTAAAGTTTGGCTTCTAAGTATATTAGTATTATCAGCAGATATAATACTGTTGCAAAATATTTAGGAGCAGTGAGCTAGAAAATAAATGAAAACTCCAATGAAATACTATAAACCGTCAATAATTAATAATGAAAAGTACACAGAGCTTGGCAGCCAAGTACAATTTTTTTTCCTTATTTCACTAAAAGCATGGTCACAAAGTTATTACAAAATTATTAGGTGAATTAGAGTTTTAAAGCACCCACTAAAGTTAGGCAGACTAATGTCTTTTCCTGATAAAATTTTAATCCAATGTTAGATTTTTAAAGCAAGTTTAACTATTCCTTCCTTTTACACTGCTGATATCACAGGTGCAGATCAAGTCATGTTGATAAGCAAAACAGGAAAAGCTAGTTTTTAAAAAAGCAGGTCATTCTTGTTTCTTTTTCTTGTGGTTATCTCACTGTAGCGCCTGCTGTCCAAGAATACAATCTGTACTTGTTTCTGGGCTTTTGTTAGTCTGTGTGGCTTCTATTAACACAGCTTTCATCAACCTTCCCACAGTTTAAATACAGAAGTAGAAAGACACATTTCAGAAGTACTCAGAAAGTTAAAACAGAACACACTGTTTTATATTTCAGAAATCTTTCCCCAAAATGTGTCAAATTAAACGAACAATGCTTAGCTGTCCAACTAGGGTAAAATTCTGCCAACACAATGTCTGCAAAGGAGGATACAGGAGAGAGTTAAATGAAAATGGCCCTGCATTTACAACACCACCATTGTAGGTCATCCTAGCTATGCCACAAGTTTTGTAAATTAGTGAGAAAGTTCCTGAAATCCAGCTCTATCATACCTATTTATTTTGTCACTATTTAGTAAATACATCACTGAACATGTTAGAAGGTTGCAGGGCATCCTGCTTATAGACAAGGCAGAACCTGACGTTAGAGCTAGGCTGATGTAAAGCAGGTGTTGCTGGAAAGACAGTTCAGGTCTCCCTCTTTACCAGGATGTGCACTCCTGTCTTTTCCCTGCCATTAAATTGAGGGAACCTGAAGATGACCATCTTTACTCACACTAGCAGGAGGGCAACACAGATGCTATTCTGAAATGTCCCTCTGAGGTAAGGGTGCCCAAGACTTACGTGCACCTATGCTAAACGCGTCAAAACCGTGTATTTCGCACCAGAATTATCAAGAAACTTAAGGTCTGATTGACTACATCATTATTGCAGTCTCTGACAGGATAATTTCTCAGGAAGCCTTTACATAAACAGCAATCACACAATTATGAATTATTTCTGCGGTCTTTCCGAAGTGGTATTACACACCGTCCAAGATGCATATCCTTCAGATGCTCTTAATGCACTTGACGGAGCATGCAAGCAGACCAGCTGAAACCCCTGAGGCTCCTCTTGCACATCCTCTTGGAAACAATATCTCAATAGCTCGTACTATCTCAATTATCCATACTAGGAATTAAAAGGGGTGTATTTTTCAGGCACGCTATTTAATGTACTGAGATCTTTAGCTGCCATTAACTGGCAAGGCTATCTGTTAACTTATTTATGTGTATGATAAGGGTCATCCATCCAAATGGCCTATGCATCCTATTGGCGGAATTTATAAATACATATCAGAATATAGTGCCAATACCATTAACCTGCTTCACCTGGTTAACATGTACAAATATAAGCCAGCAAACAAGTCATAAAATATGAAAAACCTATTTTAAGTTTAAATTTGGAGCTGTATTAGTGACTGACCTTCAATGGGTTGTTGTCAGGGTGTGATGATACACAATTAAGCACTTTGCACATGTAGAGTGCCAGTTAAGCTTCAAGTTTCATGTATTTCCAAATTCTTAAATACCACAATTTTGTGCTTTTAGCTTTCACTTCAAACAATAACCCTTTTCCAAGAAAGTCATGCTGGTTAAGTATATCTACACACTGTGAAGAGAGTGAGAAAAAAAAATGATTAGAAGAAAAAAAATGTGAAGACCTAAAAATGTGTCTCCACCTCCCTACATTTACCAGAAAAACATTTCCAGAATGAGAAAGGATAGCATTTTAGACTTGGACAGTTCTAGATTTGAAGAAATGGAATCTGTTTTAAAGCTGGCTCTGGCTTCCTTTCTTCAGCTCCTAGGATGATCGCTAAGCCTGTGTAGGTGTGTGTGTTTAAAACAAATAGATCTTGCTGTAAAATGAATTATTCTGGTAAAATACTGCGTACTATTTAAAATGGATTAGGAAAATAGCTATATTTAGTCTGCAGCTGTAAATGCTCTACGCTTGCCTCACCAAAGTAAAATAAATGCCTTGCAAGGGAACAGTGGAGGGGAAGGAGCTAGAAGCCTATACAGAAATTGTAAACACTCAATAAAAAGAAGAATACCTAATTTTTTCAAACCCAAATTATGTAGATAAATTCTGGAGCTACATTCCATAGTATCCCAAGCGCAAAAGTTATTGCAAGTTTCTTGGAAGTGGGAAAGAAAAT
Organism: Nothocercus julius; assembly: GCA_013398735.1. Taxonomy (NCBI): domain Eukaryota; kingdom Metazoa; phylum Chordata; class Aves; order Tinamiformes; family Tinamidae; genus Nothocercus; species Nothocercus julius. The sequence continues at coordinate 3,852,417 of VZSV01000035.1, read as the reverse complement.
AAACCAGATTTTGGTGAAACAACAGAAGGATTCTGTTCTTTAGAGTGAAGGTATAAGAACGAAGAATAAATAGGTCCTTCACAGTGGACGTTCTAATCTAGATTAAAAGCCTCTGGAAGGAAAGAATGAAGAAGTTTTGATCTTTGGGTTCTGCGGCCAGCCAGTATAATTTATGTTTCTTTAGCTTTCACTGAGAGATTTTGTATATAGCCAGACAAGACCCAGGAAGGAGAATTTTACAACCTAGAATCAAAGTTTGTATTTATACTGTATTAGTGGCCAGGCCGTAGATCAAGGTAGCACTAAGTGCTTTGCCCACAGTGGCTCTGCCTAGCCACATCATTCAGACACCGGCAGCCTGCTGTTCACTGCACAGTGTCCCTGCCACAAGGGCCACATTGGCCAACACCTTCTACTCTCCTAAGAACACATGACAATGCTTCCAGGCAAGGCCAACGTCATCTGCTCTTCTCAGAAGGACATAAGGGATACAGGAGGAATGCTCAGGCTGCAGGTAAGACTGAGTGCCTTAACTTAACTGTGCCTTATTGTGCTTTCCTGAGCCTAAATTTGGACTGTAGCAGGGGCAAAGTGTTCAGCTCAATCACAGACACCTTCAGTATAGTCATCTAAAATGCCTACACTAAAAAGAGATGAAATCCATGTTTGGTGACTTTAAACTTGCCCTTGAAATGCAGTATTGACGTAGTCAGTATCTTTCTCATTTAGCAGTATTAATTAAAAAAAAAGAAAAGAAAGAAAAAAAAAGAGAAAAGAAGAGAAGAGAGAGAGAGAGAAGTTGTCTTATGCATCCATACATCACTTACATCTACCAGTGACTCCAGACTGGCTAAATACAATAAAAAAAGTCTTAGGAAAATAGAGGTCTAATAACTACTGTTTTGGAGGAATGTTGTGGAGCTGGCCATCCATGTTTAGGATTAGATCCACTGTCTCAACACAAAGCAGAATGACTCCATATGGCCTAAGAGGGGATTAGCATGTCTTACAGCATTATGTACTATTATTATAGGATATACTGTGAGTACATAAAAAACTGGATCATGACCACATTGCACACCCACTCCAATGATTCTTTATTTACCTGTAGATTATCAACAATTATCATCCAGAATTCTTTCCAATATAGCTATAGATCTTTCATGACCTTGTTGTCTGTAAAGCCCACATCTTCAATATTTATTGTAGTGATATGTGGTAGGGACAAGATTGGTGACCTCAATACATCAATTACTTTTGTTGTATAGATTCCAATTATTTCAACATCTCTTCGCTAACACTACTGTTTTAGAAATACCTTGTCAGTGATGGTGCTTTTTCTTGGCATATTACTCTCCTCAGTACACACAAAAAAATCACTGCAAAATGCACGATGGTGAACATTCATTTAAAACTATGCAATAATGCAAAATGGATTCATTTTGCAAGGTTTTTATGACTAAAAGGGAACTAGAACCAGGAAAAAGATTTAGAAGAAGAGAAAGAAATTCAATAATCTGTTCTTTTACTCAGTTTTCTGTTAGCATTGCTATAGTAAGGAGAACAAATACCTTGCTGTTATGTGCAAGTTTTTTGAGAATAGGTCTACAAATACTTTCATTTTTCATTTTAATTTCACTGCATCAGAACAAATCCAAGCTTCAAAATACCAGGGAACAGAACAGCCTGCGCCGGTGTTTATACTGCTGTAGAGCTGGCCTAATTAAAAATGAAAACATAGATAAAATAAATGCACGTCACAACGATGTTCTACAACAGCATTATTGTAAGGCATACATAGACATCCTCCCCATTTTCTCCCTCACATATATCTGGAATGGGTCGGAATTGTGCCATACTTTCTTAGCTAAGAATTTTCCCTTGGTGGGCAAATATGTCCGTGGTGTAAAGTGTGTCCCCACTAACCCTATGCTCCCTCCTTCAAAGACTTTAGGAGCATTACAACAAACTCTTCTTAGGAAAGTATAGCTTTCTAGAAGCCCACTGACCCAGCGCACCTTCTGCAGAAGTCTCAGGCTACTCCAACTTACATTATAAGCAGTAGATTTGAGATCTGAGAATCTGAGTGTAGTTTCCTGCCCTTCTTAATCACAAAATTGGTGTAAGGAGTTCCAACCGATACACAATTTTTCCTGAACAGCTGGCTCTCCTCCGTCGCACAAACCCTTCTTGATACTACAATGGCAGTACCTGAGCAAACTAAGTTGGAAACCCTTGCTTTATGATTTTCGATTATAGCAGTACGTGATACAGAGTCTCCAGAGAATAAAACGATCATAACTTGCATATCTCTTAAACATATTAAATGTTGTAGAAGTCTTTGTCTTTTGCAAATACACTTGGCAGTAGCTCAGTTCTATACGTTCTATATGCCACATATGTTCATAGTGAACAGGCAAAGTAATCCCCATGTCTGAATAAGGAGTCATTTCGCAATGGCCCTGTAACATTTAAATGAGAAAGAGTAGTTTCTTTAAAGGATAATCATCTTCAGTGACTGATTATGGCTTTTCAGAACAATGATTCAGAATCTTGTTTCTAAGCAGCCTAAGCATGGTTTGAGAGCCAAATTTCAAAAAAAATGAACTCCAACTCTCCTTCTGTGAAAAATCACACATTCAACCTTATATTCTTGCCATTCAGAGTTACAAATGCTTTATTATTCTTATTTATGAGCCAGGATGGACTCTTTGGGGATTATATTTGGGTTTCAAGCAGTGCAAATGTCAACATTTAAGAAATCTTTACATCGTTCACTGAACCACTAGATCAGCTCCATTTCTCAATTTTACAGAGAACAGCTGGCTTGAGAAGCAATTCCTAAATTTAGACTACAAGTAGATTGCTGGAGAAATAATTAGGTATTGTTACATGGCTTTAAAAAAAGGCTGTCAAAGACTCATCCCACTCTCTAGTAGAGATGTGGATAATTACATACTCATTTCAAAGGAACTGAGTTGGATCAGTCACTGTAATATACAGCATACTGGAACAGAAGAGATCTGTTTCAAATAAGAGTAATAGCAAAAACACAAGACTTCAGCATATCAGATAACTCTTCAGCCTTTGTATGATTAGAAAGGTTCAACACACAAAGTCAAATTTCCGTTTCTCTTCATACATATCAGCAGTTCTGGTCAGTATAAGATTTTCTTTTTTTTTTCAATGATTTCACAGACTTGAACATGGGTCCATGCTCTGCATAGTATATATGTTCAAGTCTGAGCCCTCTGAATTAGAAACATACAGTAAAACTGATGCAAAACAGAAGCACCACATTCATTAGAAGAATACCATGAATCCTGTCTGTGCACATACACTAAGTGAGTTTGCTGCTCTGTGAGCCTGTAAAATCTGATATTCTGCTTCTCTCTGACCAATTCCACAAATTAAACATTGGAAAAGAAATTTTCTCTGACTGATCTGATATCCAGAAATCTGCAGCGTGATTACCAGTTTCCTCTCCTATGCTTGCCAATATCTATTATCTAATATTAGCACTAATAGTCAAGCAATCACAGGAAGGAAGGAAGGAAGGAAGGAAGGAAGGAAGGAAGGAA
>VZSV01000035.1:3822172-3842918 GCA_013398735.1 Nothocercus julius | reverse complement strand
ATTAGTTTAGTTAATTACACATTTTCCCTTTGAAAATCTCACCTTTGGGGCATACTGGGGAGTATGTTTTACCTCCCTACCGGTTTTCTCACTTGTCTAGACATTTCTGTGTCTCCAATCATCCTGTATTGCCCTTTTCAACTTTCATTAATATTCTCACTTCTCTTTGCCTTCTTTAGCCCTCTGACTATTCTCACCATTTTTTCTTTTGCATGTTCCTTGCTTGTTTACTGTATTTTCTACCTTCCCCAACTCTTTATTTCTCTATTTGTTTCCTTCACTAGTTCCAATTTGAAGAAAAATATTTCACTTTAACTCTTAAGGAGGTACTGCAGTTTTATTGAGGCATAAGTGGCTTATTATTTCTTTTATTTTCAAGAAAGCAGCAGTAGATATGAGAACACAAAAAGCTTAACATTCAGGTAATGTACACCGTCAGTCCATGCCTTTTATTACTGGATTAAATATTCATTTTCTCTTTTGCTTTATGTATCTTTTTAGGTTATTGGCATTCATTTCTGATTAGAAAGTACTACTGTAAGTTGTTATATTTTAAGGTCAACTCAAAAATTAGAATGCATTAGAAATGTTTTCTTTACCTTTCATGGAAGCTTTGTTTCCCTTTTAATGGAAATACTGAGTGGAAATCAAACTTGGTTATAACATGGATGCTCTACAGGATGATCAGCATTTTCAAATTCGGACAAACAATTTTGGCAGACAAATCCCCACCAAGATATATGGTGCCTGATCTGAACATGTCTTAGGGCCCTTTTCTCAAGGAACTAATGGGTGTTCTTGGTGCTACCGGCTGTGTAAAGCAGGTTGTCTCTACAAACACGTAAACTTGCTTAGTGGAGCTGTTGCTTACTTTGACTTCATGAAGAGAAGAGTTCAAGCAGAAAACATTTATTTGCAGTGTCCATGTGTGCAATAAATTATGATGGATCCGGTTATTTATAGAAAGGCAAACATTGTTCCATTAAAGCCATGGAACAAAAGCAATTCACACAATAATGTCTAAACCTTTTTTTTTTTCCCCCAGGAGAATTTTCTTTCCAACAAAACACAGACCATAAGTTTTATCTGGAATATCATTGTTAAAATAAGGGCACCAATACTAAACTTCTTATTCAAATGGGCCATGGGGATTTCCTATGTGATTCAGGCTTGAAACTTTACAAGAAGAATATTTCAGACTTCAGATTGTACACTCTACTACTTTCATTTGTAACTTGCAACTTTTTCTCCATTTTATAATTAATAATAAGTATGCTGCACAGTACAGTTTTTCTTTTTTTTTCATGAAAATGAGTTTCCGGTGCAAGATAAACACAGAATCAGCAAAGCCTATCTATTGATTTCTGTGATGCTGACAGATTACAAATAATGACAGATTTTTAATGATGTGTCAGCAAGCATATGAAACTGTGTGGTTAGAAGATAGCAACTGTAAAAAGAATCTCCTCTCTGGATGTCATATAGAACAGATATACTGCAGCTTTACTTCTGTCTCTGACAACCAATCCTGCAGGTGTTCATTTTATATAAGGACATTCCTCTCTTCTATGTGAGTGTTTAAATTAGAATTCAAAGCACTGCTTTGTTTGCTTGAATTTGTGAGTAGCATAGTTTAAGTAAGTGAGAAGGTTTTTTTTCCCCTAAAATTAGAATAATTAACAAAAAAATTAATTTCTAAGGCAGTTTGGTTGAGATTAAGAAGAGAATAAAGGCTGAACCACTGCAGCAAAGAAATGGTGAAAAAAAAAATTGTAAATGGGCTAATTTATTTAAAAAAATGAAATGCTGTGGAGTTCTAAGATTTTACTTCTATAAATAAAACAAAGACATATTGCAGCATCTTTTTATTCTTTAGAATTAAAAAAATAGCAACAGCTTCAATTAATGCAGACGACAGTGAAGGCTTCCCATGAAAACTGCACCAGCTGCCTCCTAATTTGAATTCTACATATAGTTTGCATACTATCCTTAAAATACCAGGCATCAGTCCAACATATGCCACACTGGAGCTGATTTACCTAACAAGTCATTTGGTTCATGACATTTACACAAAGCATCCCTGAAGCAAAAGATCCATTTCTTCACACTACACTAAGAAATTGTTTGTCAAGAGCACCAATCACTGAAACACCAAAACCCATGGTATAAACTACAAGCCTTAGCATCACAGACGGAGTAGTGGAGGAGGAGGAGGAGAACAAATACTGGTAAGTGACACTATTTTCCCTACAATCTCTTGCCTTCCCCTGCTTGCTGTCAATCAACTAGCACTCTGTAATGCGACCCCCATTCTTCACATAGGAAAATACTGGAGAATAGCATGGAAGTTAATGCCTTCTTTTAGATACGCTTTGGGATTATATAGCAAGGATGCGAACATAGGGACAGCCAATGGCTACCGTGTAGCCTTGATACAGACTATATGCTATAAACTGTTCTATAAACTGTTTTTTTTTTTTTTTTTTTTTTTTTTTTCTCCCTATTACAACCTATCTATTTCAGGTTAGAACAGACAGCAATTCTTCCCCTGGTAAGTCACAGACTACAGCCATCTTATATATTTACCATACAGGATGTAAGTTGGTACAATTCATATGCTTGTGGTTTAAATATGGCAACTTCAGATGGATCTAACATGACTTTCCCATGTGTTTTTAGTGGCAATTTGATGTTTTATATTTCAGGAAATAATCATCTTGATTCAAGAGCTGATCCACAGCACACTGTATCAGAAGTGTTTTCCCACTTACAGTTTTCCCACTGTAACAAGGACACTGGAAGTCCTCACTATTGTTTGATCACGGCCACAGCAGTACAGGAGACTTTGTCACATTAAATCCACTAAAGCTAATGCAGCTAATGGCTTAACATTAAAGCTGATGAAGTGTCTTGCACTGGTTTAGAAAGCTCCATCGGTAACAGAGCAGCCGTTGTCCTCTTAAGGGCTATGTAGCCTTTCCAAAGCTCTGCTGTTTCTCAGCTCCTTGAGCTGTTCTCCAGTGAAGGGGCCTACTTCTCACTACAGCTGCTAAATGTTGAATTTGAAGAGTAAATACAGTTTGGGGAGTCTTTAATTAAAGAGGTCTCTGAAGTGTGAGGATGCATTTGAAATCTAACAAGAAAGATTCCCCTCTTCTCACCTAGCGCAATCACTTCACAGCATGGGTGCTAATGAAGGCAGCAAGGGTAGGAGGGACTCTGAGGAACCAGTGTAAACCAAGGGAAGTAAGGCACTATATTTTCTTTCAAATGAGATTTGCCTGCAGATGACCACAAGTGAGAAATCAAGGGCCATTTTGATATGACCCAAAGATGCTCATTGAGTCAACACCTTTAACTTGTCAACTCTTCCTGCTGTATTGAGATTAAGAGATTAATTTCAGTTTGTTTGACTGCAAACAGTTTGGCTGAGGAAAAACCCTGAGGTGTCAAACACATCAGGGAACATGTCTGCGTACACAGATCTCTTTAGCAAATGAAGCCATATAAATCCCTCTAAGTCACTTTTATTCCAAATCACTTTACACTCTAACATATATCTCTTTACTTCATTTCAGTGCCAACACAACAATATTCACCTCAGCACCTCCGCAGTCCCTGGCCATTACAAAATGACTGGACTAAAACTCCTTCTTTGTAATTACACAGACGTTTCAACATTCTCAGGGAAAGGAGAAATTGCCATTTTCTAGCTGAGAGAGTAACATCTGAGGGCATTCCTGGGTCATCGTCTGGACAACTGCTCTGGAAAGGCCAAACCATTCCTGGAAAAAAAAAAATTAGGCTCATGAGAGAAGGATCCTAGCTGACAGTTTGTGTGTTTGTGTGTGTGTTTGTGTGTCAGTCACGTAGCAGTCTTGTTCAGTGTCACTCTTTTAAGAGATTGAGGTTACCCTTTAATTGTGTCACATTAGAGAGACCTCAGTAGACCTGCACACATTCAGCAGCACACACACTTAAACTTGGCATGATGAAGCACTTCAACGTTGAGGTTTAACAACTTGTTAATTAAGGGCCATGCTATTTAAACAATACCGTATTTTTTTGAGGCATATGCTCTACTAACAAGAAACACTGTGAATATCATCTCTTCAATGCCTGCAGGGTGCAAATGATTGCTGAAATGAAGGGTCAAGAGTACTCATTAGCATCTCAGAGGAACAGAGATTTCTCTTCTGGACAGATAGGTTGAGAGCTGGGAGATCAGTTCAGAAGATCTGCACTCACCGTTTGTGAGCTCAGATATAAGTGGTACGCCTGCTCCTGGGATGTCCCCCTCTGGCATGCCCATTCTTTGAAGTGGTCTTTATTAGCAGATGTCTCCGGCAGGCTTCGTGGGAAGCACAGACAGTAAAGCACAGACTGCACGCTAATATAATACCAAACATAATATCCTCAGCAATTTTCCTGTATGAGGAAATACTTAGTACTGTGATTTACTACTTTTGTTTCTAAAAAAAGGTCTCGAGTAATCAAACTACTAAACAGATTATATTCAATGGTGGATATCCTTAGTGCTAGTAATTCGATGGGGAAAAGCACTAACAAAAAGGCAAAAAGACAAACTGCAAGACCTAGCAATACTTAATTAACGTCTATGTTACATATGTTCAGCTCTGCATTTATTCATTCTCATATATAATGAGCTAAATAATTATCATTTACACTACATTTCAAATGTAAAGTGCTCTGCTTATACCAAGACAAGATAAAATGACATATATATCAGAACAAACAGAAATGGTAAATCTCTTTTCAGATATCATTCAGAGAGTATAGCTATTCTCTCTGGTTCTTTTTAATGGCATATTCTTTAGGAGAAAATTTATAGACAAACTCATTATTGTTCACAGTCACTAATTTCTTGATGAAAATCTTCATTTTAGCTGTATTATACTGTTAAATATTTAATCAATAGCTGACGCAAGTTAGGTCAATATCAACAGTATTTCAATGCCTAACAAATTTCAGTAACATCTTTTATTGAAGACAAGTGGGAATTACATTAGTATTTCATATGCATCTTCTTTTCTTTCTATTTTCAGCTCTGTGAGTATAACACCAGGCAATGCTAGGCAAATTATTGGAGACAACAGACTATCTTTACATCTGTACTTACTGAGTTAAGGTGCTAATGCCAGCCAGCTGTTTTGTGTGCCTTTGGACTTTATTAGTAAAGAAAGAGTCAAAACTGTAATAAAAACTCAGGAAGCATAGGTCACAATTTATCAACGTCATTAACCTGTGATGGAAAGTTGAGCTGAGCAAGCATTTTTGCCAGAAATTGCAAAATTCATTCTCTGGAGCAGAAACTTTTCTCAGGAGAGCAACCTTCTTCAGTAGAAAACATGCTGCTAGCAGTTTTCAGAATGTCTCTCCTTTAACAGAGTTTCCTCAAGAAAATAATGTAAAAGATGCTTGTTTTATTCTGGTGATGAAATATGAAAACGGTAATCACAAAATAGTTTGTAGAATCAGAAACCAGAGCCCAGCTCGTCTGATGCTTCTGAATAGAGAAAATATCAAAACATAAAGCCTAGAAAATGTTTTTTAAAAAAGGATCATTTGATAAACAAAGAATGAATGTATCTTGTCTCTTGGCTTGAAAGTCACTAGATTGAAACTCCAAAGGGAGAGGATAGGACATTCAGGGCCGGAGAGAACTAAGTATGTATCTTCCAGGTTTATTCCTATGTAGAGAACAGAATCTCTACCGCCTTGGCAGGTGAAGTGTAGACTTTATAAAGTAGGTGCCAAACCACAGAGGACCAAGAAGAATTTCAGCAATGTTTGTAACTGCATTCATGAATGAACAGGAATCCCACATGACAGATTTTTCAGCAATATAGTTATGAGGTATTAGTAATGGGATGTTCTATTAAAACAGACAGCTATTCTAGCATTCTGCAGAAGTATCTCCACAGTAGTCAATACTGCTATGCCCATGTAAACATTGCATAGAAAACCAATCAGCTACAGAAAGGGAGAAGGTAATACGGACTGCTGGTGGTATCTGGAAATTCATGAAAAATGATGCTTCTAGAAGGTACTATACTAACTTCTTCTGGACTGAGACTTATCAAGAACTATTATCATGCAGAACTGTGTACCTGGGATCACCAGAAAGGAAGGACCTATTTCATGACAGGGAGACAGAGCTGCATGGACCTGCAAATACGTCCACATTCCTGACTCAGACTCGCTCCTGGAGCAAAACTCTCCTGATCATGCCTCCTTCCCATGCTGTCATTTGCCTTGCGAAGCTCTTGAAGTACACTTTTTTTCTGAGAAAATAATCTGGAAGATGCTTTTCCAAAGTGTATCTGATACGCTCCATCTTCTACTGGATGATCAGCTTAAGGGACCAGGCTGGAGCTATTCGAGAGTAAACCACTGAAATTGTGTACTGTGTGGACATCCGTTCCTCAGCACCAACTGGTGATCAGTGTGTGTTGTACCACACTAATTGCTAACACAAGTGTGCAATAGACAAAAACCTAACTGATAGGACTTTAACATAGCCTGTAATGAATATACTAGCAACTTTACAGCCCCTAAATATCTTTAGGAGTGCTTGAAACAAGGCATCATCTCTGGGGGACTTATTCTGAAGACCAGTGCTGACTGTTATCCGGAGTCAGGGATCTTTATTTGCTTAAGTAGCAGCACTAATATGCTAATCAAATCCTCACTGAACAAAATTAGTTTTAATTCTAACATCAGGTTTGAACCCAGAGAAATAACACACATACAGAAACCTGGAAAGGTATTCCTGAAATTTCTTCTGGGCAACAAAGTACCCACATGTATACAAGCTCTTTAAGTTGTTTTTCCGAACTCATTCAATTAAATGCTAGTAAAAGGAATTAAGAAAAGCCAGGTAGCACAGATAATGCATTTTTTCCCTCCTCCTGAGCCATTATTTTAATACAAGCACTCCTACTAGCATGGACCCCACCTATTAACATAAAAACACTACAGCTGTTCAGTATTAAAACTGTGAGGTTCTCATATGATACATCATGCTTGTGATTCAACAAATGATATTTCTGTCTTGCAACTTACTGCATTTTTTATTTCTGTCACTCTGTCACACACACAGACACACACATATATTTGTTGTTTTGCAAATACATGTATTTATGTGTGCATTTATTTGGGATAGATGGATGCCTCACATATCAGAGCTAGAAATAACTATGCTATCCAGAAAACCCAAAGCTTAAGAAAAGCTAAGGGTATATTTACAAGGACTGTCGCAAGTAGATACAGGGGAGTTCTTGTGATGCTCCATGCTGGCCAAACACAGGGCAGCTCTGCTCAAGAGTTGTTAATCCAGTCCTGTAAACAAAATAATAACCCCTCTAAGAACCAGGGCTTAGCCAGTCCATTTCTGTCCACCCATGGCCATCTGCACATACTATCAAGCAACAGCTTACAAAGTTACTGAAGGCAACAAATTCCAGTAAAATGTTGCTCTGTTTCCCACATACTTTAAGACCCCGTTGAGTAGAATCTCAGTGCACTGGAAATACGAGACTACACACAAGAACAATATGAAGTGTTTGTCCAACTGCAGAGAATATATATTTCCATAATTACACATAACAACAGCTACATCAAGCATACTAAAACACATCCTATAATTCACAGCCACATTTCAGAAGAGAAGTTTTAGAAAAAGAAACAGCTGTAAATTCTGTATGAATTGAATCCTCATAGGGTGGAGACTTGTTAACTTGAATTTCTACTTAACCCACAGAGCACAGAAAATGAGTAACATATATTTGCCTCACTACTTTGCCAACATATTTTCTTCTGTGCTATAGAAACATCTCCAGGAAAAAAAACAAACAAAAAAAAAGGCTGAAAAAATGATAAGCTGTCACACTTCATTTTCACACCTTGTTTTCCTCCTTTTCCTTCTCACTTCCATTACATGCCAGCTGTTTGGGCACTTACTGAATCCCAGGCCAAACTCAGACTAATCTGATATCATACAAATTTTGAGCAGTGTTTTCATTTACACCCAAAGTCAATGACTCCATGCTACACTGCTATAAGGATGTCTAGATACATGAAGGGAAAGACATGAGGAAGGGCTTGTGACCTCTGAGCTACTTTTTAGGGGAAATTGCTATAATTTAAATCAGTCTAACCTCCCTATTGCTTCAATGAATATAGGTTTTGATCTTGGGAATCTGGGTGGACGAAACCATTCGTGTTAAACAACATCCTTGCAGGAAAATTCGGAGTACCCTACCATTTTCTCTCTGTTTTGCTTGGCACAGTGTTCTTAAGAATTCTGCCTTTAAAGATCACAGATCCTTAAAAAAAAAATTCTGTACACTACATCAAATAATCTGCAACTAGTGTGGATGTGTATGCAAACAACTGACACCAGTGACACAAAACCAATGTATTTCTTTCCTCCTGGCCTCTAGTGTAGATGAGGGCTACACTAGAGCACTACACTAAAGCAGAAGGCTACAGATTGTTCAAAGTTGTTTTAAATGACCTTGGTGAAGCTTAAAGCAATTCACGTGCCTGTCTTCAGTCCCGTATCAGCTAGAGCAGTAGGAACATACTATGAACTACTATGGCAGGTCCCAGTGCTGTCCCTTTTGAGGTCAACGTACATATCCAAAGTACTTAAACAGACACACAAATAAAACTACCGTGTATGGAACTTTTAGGTTTATAGAAAAGTTTATCTATAACAGAAGAGCAAAACCAGTTTTCCCTTATCAGACTAGGAGAAATGTTGACTTTCCACACTTTTAATATGTACCAACTGCAGCCCAAGCTCCCAATGAACTCTTGATATGTTTTAAATTTTCAGGCTTTTTAAAAGACCATTTCAGATGCTTAGGCCTAGCTGGAGGATTCTGTGTTTTCCTTTTGCATTTTACAATCTATATATAAATTCTTAAATCCTTCAAATATAGCAACATAGACATTGAAACTATTTGAGGGGTTTTTTAAAGGTATATGTATTAAAGGTTTGTGCAGACAGGCACATTTTTGCCCCAGACATGGTAGTGCAAGTGGAACTGTACTGTTTCAAGCAGTACTGACAGTAATTACTTCATATCCTGCAATCTAGGCAGTGCTGGTACCTTACTACCTGATTATCTCTATAAGGTCAAGCATCCTCACTAAGCAACCATCAAGTTAAGAAGAGCCTTTAATGACAGACAATGAGTTGTCCTGATTTTCCCTATATTTGGCCATAATAATCGTCATTTCTAACAGAGAAAGACAAACAATTATAATCTGACCTGTCCTGCATTGCCAGTGCAATGAAAAATTATTTTGAAAAATAACTTCCATATTTGTTAAGAGCAAAGACTCCTCAAAGGCTAGCACAGGAATAATGACTGAGGTGTTCCATGCTCAAAGAAAAAAAAAACAATTATGCTTAATTAGTTTGATGAGTAATGCTTACCTAGATTAATGGTGCCGTCTAAAGTTCAGCTCAATCTGTCCCAATTTGTGGGGCAATTACTTGTGCTGCAGACTGACGGCACTGGGTCTTGACCTTTATCATTCAGGGCAACAGTGCAATGGTTCCCTAGATTATTGCCTTCTGAATGGTTTCTTGGTGTAATAAGCAAGTGAGGCAACGAAAACTCACAAAGTTTCACAAATATTTTGGAAATATAAACAGAAAATGGGCCTGGTTTACCAATGTCTGCTACTTTGTTGTAGCAATAATAAACAAAGCAGCATTTAAGAAGCTCCCTAAGACTCTTGAAGAACTAGATGTAAATCAGAACCTTACTTCTGTCACAGATATTTCAAAATTATTTTCAAGAGTTTCTCATATACAGCTTCTTCAAGCCTACAAATAACTAAGTAAATATTTGGAATTCTAAGCAAGAGGAGAACATAATATTAAAAAGTAATTTTTATTCAATTTATAGGTGGCTGTACTGAACTTTCCCCTTCATTGGCAAAAGCCTGTTAGGATAAATACCATATCCTATAACGGGTGCAGTCATGCTTCTCTTGCTTACTTATTCAATACTGAGGTTGCATTAAGCCATCAGTATTGCAAGACATTTAATAATCTGAAACAGCACATTAGTTACCTTTAGAAAATGGATGTTATTTTATCAGCCTCCCTTAGAATGAATAACACCTTTTTGGGGGTGGATCTACTGAAATCAGTGAGACAGCTTATTGTCCAGTAATGTTTGACAAGATCATGATTAGCAGAATGTTGCATATTCAAACCTGAGGACAATTCACAGAGTTAAATGTAATTATTTTTGCAAGACAGACTTTTTTTGGATAAGCGTTTACTTTTATTTCCATCTTCCTGCCAAGACAGAGCGCCAGAAACCTCAACAGCATGCCAGCTCTTGTGAGATTTGTAGCCAACTTTCAACACAAAAGTTTGGCTAGCTCATCTAAGCTGCTGATAGGCAGCTAAACATTTGGCTGCTTATTTGAGCAATAATGTATAATATCTTTTGAGACTCCTTTCAATTTATTTCAACTCACAGAAAGCAGAAAAGGATGAAGCTATTTAATCTCCTCCTGTCAATAAAGAAGTTTGCCTATGTGCTTGGCTTTCATCCAAATATAGCATCCCCAAGTACTCCACAAACAACATAGCGTATTTGCTTTGTAACTATACTGTTTTCATTAAAATTATAAAGTCAAGGGTTAGGTGAGGTGCTTGCATATGGCATTAGTGGTAAAATGAAAGCCAGAAAAGCTTTCATCTGGTCTGAGAGGTTCATCTTACACCTAATACTGTTTTTGGAGTAGAGGCTGAGAGCGCTCTGCAGTTCTTCTGTAAATATATTTACTGAGGCATTAATGAAAATAAATCTATTAGAGTGATGGTTAGTTTCTCAGGCATGTCATTGAAACATATGGGAAAATTCACAAGAAAACAAAATTGTGCCTTTAGTCATCAGATGCAGAAAGTAAAGCATTCTAAGAGATAATGAAACAAAGTAGCCACATTAACATCAACACGATGTCATTTGCATATGTGGACATATCTGTATTTATGCATTTCCTTTTTGTTGATTTTTTTTTTCTTAAGCCAGGCCATTTTTCTTGACTTTTCGGTATAAAGTACTTTTCAGCATAAAGGAACTCTCCAAGATTTTTCAATTTCTTAGCTAGAAAGGTAGAAAACTACACAAACACACACACACACACACACACACACACACAAAAAGAAAAAGCTCTTTTGCTGAGTGAAAGCAGCTCAGAAGGAACCAGCAGTCTTAGGGGAAGCAAAGTGATTGGTCCGACATGGTTGAGATCCTGGAGAAGAAAGGCAGGACCGGCATTTAAGAAGAAAAGCTTTGGAAAAAAACAAACAAACAAACAAAGCTATGGCAATCTCAGGTTAAAATATTTTACTTTATATTGAGAAAGTGGAGGTGAGTGCATTTTATATTGTTATTTCAAGTGAAGCATAGTCTGGGCAAAAGCGTTTGTTTATAATAAAGATTAATTGATATAATGCCATTTTAGGAGTCCCCACTCCTCACTGTAAGCTGTCTGGATTTGTTGCAACAGCCATGATGCCTGGACAGAGTTTCATTTAAGCCATAGGTATTTATGTTTTGGAATAGAAAACATACAAAACTCAGTGATTCCCAAGATTCTGACTGCAAATCCAGAAGAATTGAAGGATTCAAAACACTTTCAAATTCATTTAATCCACATATTAACAAATGTGACAAAACCAAGATTAAAACACAGTTGTATAACTTGCATGCAAACGGAGCATTAGGTCCTTCAGCGGGAAAGGGAAAGGTCTAATATGACGTTTCTATTTAACACTCCCGGATAGTTTAACATCACTCATTAATATCTTTTCTGTTTTCCTAACTAAATCTAAGATATATTTTGCCTAACTGATTGAGCCTAAATTTAGGTTTTACTCTGCTAAATAGCACATTTCCCAAAAACTGACAAATAGGCATAAATGCTGTTTACATTTCACTAACCACAGGTGGCCTGAGAACCTTTCTTCCCATTGTATTTTTTTCTAGCATTTTAGAGTTATAGTTATATTTCAAATCCACAGTATTGAAAAGAAGAGGAAACCAGTACTCAATATTTCTCTGACCTTTGAGTTCATGTTTTGAGAAAGTGCTCAGAAAAGACTATTCTTTTATTTGAAGTCTGTTCCCTATAAAATAGAAAACACATTGCCTATATATCACCACTCTCTAGTCTTTCAACTTTATACTTCATACACCTCCATTCACAGCCTGAAGCAGTGACTATAAAAAGCAATGGATAAGTCTTAAAGAATTCTCCTTCTTTCCAGATGTAAGCTGTTTTCTCTACCTTTTAAAAATAATAAATATCAAATAACAGTTTAAATACTTGAGCACAAAATAAAGTAGGAACAAGCATTTCACTTTAATGAGTCAATGTGCTCCACTCAGAAATTAGTCAGGTCAATATGTCCTAATCCAGTATGAAATATATGATCTATAATGATGAGTCATTTACTATTGGTACTGGACAAATCAACTGGAATAAAATAGTTTGTCTAATGGAAATGGGCTTCATTCTGTGCTTAGACAAATATGCAAGGGATTCAAGCAATGACAAAAATCATGCAGTCTTAGAAAGAAGTGGGACAAATGTTGAATCCAAGTTGCATGTAAAATATATTTATTTGCTCTCTGAAGGACAATTGGCAAAATACATTTGAAACCTTCTTATTAATCTAAGAAGTAGAGGAAAAATGAAAATTTCCTTCTAAAATCAGATTAAAATCAGGGGTCTATAATCAGATTCATTTGTATTGCTAACTGTTTTTTCCTCACTGATGAAGAAAAAAAAAATGTGAATTCTCAAGAAGAGGGAGTCAGAAGACAGAAATATTCAGATAGGTAATGGAAAGGAAGCCTATTGCCTTTTTCTAAAGGACATGCTGCAAATGGAGCCTAAAACAATTACATCTATTTCAATGCAAGTGATAGGGGATATGGGAATGGTTTGTCCTAATTAACATAGTAAAATAAGCATATCATTCATCTTATATCTAAAAGATTAATAAAAATCTATTGATTTAGATGTCAACACAAATAATTTGGCTTTAGCTTATAATTAATTTTTCAGCAAGTTCTGTATAAATGTTTTGCATTTTAAAATTAGTTTTGACCTATCAACACTGCAAAGATAAAACTTTTTACCTTTTCAAATGATTCTTTTTTATTGCTTTTAATGCACAGCTTTTAAAGTTGCATTCTAATGAAAATCTGAAACTTCAGTGTTGTGTTCTGATTTGGACCAAAGTTGACAACTTCCCAAGAAGGGAAATTTCAATTTACAACCTATTTTCTCATGGAAGCAATTTGAGCGACAGAAAATTAGTTTATGAAAGACAAAATGTTTGTTCCTTTGAAATTTCAGGGTCTTAAATATTTCAAAGGATAATTTTTTTCTCTTCTACATTTCTTCTGAATCAGAACAGAAATTACAGTGTGCTAAGAAAGATCATTTCAAGATATTTTTAATCAAATTCTAAATACTCAGAGATAATAAAAGCCTTTAGGTAAACAGACTGTGTGATGCTTATCTAAACTGAATCCAAGCTTTAGGTCTTTTAAAATACATTTCTCCATGAGACTGAATCATTGTACACCAAGCTAAACATTTAGCAATACTCTTCATTGATTCAGCATACCGCAACCTCAGAACGTGGTTGTGAATTCATTTTGAATGTGGCTTTCAGGATATTGACACAGATACTTCAGCAAGACTCACTTGCCCTCATTCTTGCATAAGCCTGAGCTTCAGCCATCTGGGTGATGTGTCACGACTGCCGAGGATTTTCTGCATTAGTTTTTCATCTCAGAACAAATGACTTCACAAAGCTTCACAATAGCAAAGACCTTGTCAGGCTGGAGAAAAAGGAGTGAATTGCAGAGCTTTAAAGGAAACACTCCTGAATGTTTTTAAACATTTTGAATATTTCATTATTGTTACACAGTATTGGTATTCCCACAAGAAAGTGTTGACTCTGAAGAAAAATAAAGCCAACATCAAACAAAAGTCACTGATATAACACATTTGTTTTCTGCTCTTGCATGTGCAGTCAGCACAGATTCCAAACATTAGAATCAACTCTTCTAACACATGAGAGAAGTCGGTATTCAAAAGTTGAAAAAATCCTCCAGATGAGTAGCATTAGCAATGTCTGAAGAAAGAATGATGGAGAAAAAAAAAAGATTTTTTTCAAGGTTGAGCTCTCATCTTTCTTCAGCAGAACTAGAGCAAGTATTGTCATCATTGTCATCATCTACGTAACATCTCTGGAGGAGCCTCCAAGTACAAGACTGAAGCATTTACTCAGGGCAGCCTTACAGGAAGATTCTGTCTGTCTGTCTTCCTAATCCTCTTTGTATTACCTGAAATATTCAGGCTGGGAAGGTAGCCTTGCAAATCTTATACTAACAAGACTTCTTCTAGCTTCATCGTTAGACTAGGTTTCTGTGAAATCCAGTTCTATCAATCAACAAAGATATGAACAACACCATGATCTAGCACTATAGGTCCTCTAACAAGAGACAGATCTCCATTGAGCTGCATTGTGACCATAAGGCTTTTATGAAAATAAAATTCTGATACTCACATATTTAACCGACAATGATGACAATGTAGTGGTCACAAGCCATCCTCTACGATACTGTTAACCATCTTAACATTTAGCAACTATACCGTTGTTCATATAGAACTGATTTGGTTATGAATATTGAAAGTTAATTTTAAGTTAGAAAAGGAAAATAAAGGTACTTAAAAACTAGGGGAACAAAAATTGCTTGATCCATTATCATGTAGTCTAGTTATCAGCTTCAGAGCTTTAGACAAATATATTTCCAATCATGGGTAGCAGCGTTTTTTAGTGTATTAATGAAGTTATATGCTCTGGTCACACATCACAGAGCAGGAAAATGATAGCACTCAAAAGATGCCAGCTAGCCCCACAGAAGGGGATTTTTGGTTAATTTCATTTTTAAAGAAGATACTTTCCCTAAAAGTAGGTGGAAAGTAAATTAATTCTTTGTGCCCACATCTTTAAGCCAGCTGCCACCCAAAAGCTTTCTCATTCAAGTGCATTCTGCCTGGACTTGGAACAATGATATAACACTTGTTCTGCCATCTGCCCTCAGCTCTCTGTGATTTCTTTTTGTGTCTAGGATGATGTAGCTCTAATCCTGGCCTGGCCCTAAACCTAGTCTTCACTGCAGCAGACCTCAGATAACTCTGCAGCACAGTTTAGCATTTTCTCAGGACTTGCAGCATGCCTATCCTGCTGGTGATATCATCTCCTTTCTCCCCTACTTGGCTCTGTTTAAGAAATTTCACAATTTCTTACAGATACTTCAAGTGAGGGACAACAACTGAGGATTATCTAATGTAAAAATTACTCTTCTATCAATTTGTGTATTTAGCTGAACTATTTGCATGGCATTTCAGACTACTTTCACATCAACCACTGTTCACAGTTCATCACTAGAACTGGATAAAACTGGAAGTTTTATTTTCAAGTCTCCTCTCAGTCTCCCGGATTCTTTCTGAATGGCACTCAGGGAAAACTTGAACTTGGCTGGACTACAAGCAATGGGTGACACAGACACTTGACATAAGACTGAATGGTGGAGGGGGGAAGGGGGACAACAGGGAAGAGGGGAAGAGAGGTATTTTGGAGACCAATAGGTAAAGGCCATCTACACTACAGACCCATTCTGCTGAAGATCCCTGCTTAGTTTCGCACAAAATTCAGGATGTCAGCAGGCAGATCATTCCGACTGATCAGTGGCTCAAGTTCCTACCACTTTATTTCTAGGGGATCTGACCTTAGCCAAGCCTCTTGTCTGCACTCATGTGCTAGCAACAATATCATGAGAACAGCATAAAACAGCTCTAAGTCTCTAAGCTATAAGAGTCTGGCCAGTTGGATCCTCCTGGAAAATGTCTGGATGTGTCAGTGCTTCGGTATACCAACACCAGTGGCTGCGTACTCCCAGCATCTGAAATCCTCCTCTCTTGGTGAAGTGTATTTTTTAAATGATTATCTACTATTCTTGAGACATGATGTCTCCACAGGTCCCTCTTAAAAAAAAAAAAAAAAAAAATTCACCCAACTTGAGTTGTCTAGTGACAAAGTCATTTCAGTTTCCCTAGCCTCCCAAATTGTAGGGAAGTAGTGCCAGCAGTTCTGCAGGGAAAATCCTCACCTTAGTCCTGTAGCTGAGCCAGTCCCACCCAGTCATGATACAGTAGTGTTAGGTCAGCACACGGCCTGCAAAATGCTTCAGCTTATACTGCTTGTCCTAAATCAGCGAAAGGAGGGATGGAGCACAGGCTAGACAGCCACACTATAATTTAAGCCTTCCTATCTTCTTTACTGTCTTTAAAGATAATGGTAAAACCCAACCTAAAATCATTTCCCATATTTAGGTCAATACTGCATATGCTATTTCTCAGTGGATATCCAGCTGGGGCTCCCAAACTAACTATTCTTCAAACAGTTATTTTAAATGTTTCTTTTTATAGCGCTTCATCTCTGATTTTTTTTTTTTAGCAGTTTTTCTTCTTTTTCTTTCCCCCTGGAAAAGCTGTGAACTTTTCTAGATTCCATTTGCCTAATTTAAATTACTTTGTGTTTCTTCAGAAGCAGTTTACAGGAAATCTTTCGGGGTCCATTGTCCAGAAATCAAGACTGCTGGAGTATATGTTGGCTTTTCTGGTAGCAGATATCCCAGACACAAGATGAAGATGTCAATCACGTATTAGCTTTGTTGATCGCACTCCAGGGGACATTTGTCTGCTTCCTACCTACTTCCTCTTCAGGACTCTTCAGGACAAGGGCTAATGGATATAAATTAAAACACAGGCAGTTCCACCTCCATGTGAGGAAGAACTTCTTTCCCGTGAGGGTGCCAGAGCCCTGGCACAGGCTGCCCAGGGAGGCTGTGCAGGCTCCTTCTCTGGAGATCTTCAAACCCGCCTGGCTGCCACCCTGTGCCCCGTGCGCTGGGTGTCCCTGCTGGAGCAGGGGGTTGGACTGGATGATCTCTAGAGGTCCCTTCTGACTGCAACCCTTCTATAATTCTGTGTGATTCTGTGACTGTGCCAAGGGACATATTGTGTCTTCTTATGTGTATTCTTAGCACTGCTGTCCACGGAGTCACCAGAAGGACTAGAGCATACTGGTTGTCATCCCTTTGATTTTGCTCTGTCAAGTAAACTCAGATCCTTGAACACATTTGAATATTTCCATCTCCCCACTGTAGATGCCCACAGACTGCACTAGTTCACTCTGCCCTTAAGATGCTCAGAAAACCTGCTGAAGTACCTTGGATTCACAACCTGTGAAGCTGTGAGCAGCTGACCCTGGGTAAAGGAAAAGCACATCCAGTTAACATTTGTTATTGATACAGCCTCTTATTCCTTATCGGATAAGCTCTGAATCATGGAGCGAATAGACTGTTTGAATGGGCAGAGAGTATTTCTTAATGCAGCACTAAAAAGATCTGTCTATGTTCAAAACTGCATATAATTTTCGTATGTGTAGCCTTTAACTGTACACATCTAAAAGAAAATCAAGACATATCTCAGACAAAAAAAAAAAAAGGTGACTACACCAGAATATAGAGACATGAAACTGCTGTTGAGAGTCTCAATATTTGACATCTCCATTGGGATGCCAGCTCCTGAGTAGATGAGATAATACGAAAAGCTTGGAGTTCGTTTTTCAGAAATACATACCTAATTCCTGTGGTTGCAAAGAAAAGACTAAGGATGAGAACTACTAAAGGTTCAGAACAAAAAGATAAATCAGAACTCCAAAATCAAGGAGCAACAAAACAAAAAAAAAAAGAAGGAAAAAAAGAAAAGCAGTCAGCTTTGCCATTTTTTAATATGTGGGATCGGTTCTGAAGAAAACGATCAGGGCAGCTTTCCTATTCAAAAAACAAAACTAATACACTAAATCTAAACTATGGTTTTCCCTGTATGGAAGACCATGTAAAATACAGACAGCCTTATAGCACTAACTGAACACGAGACTGCTTCACAGAATAAACTGAAGGAAAAATCTCACTGAATTAACAGATAGTCTCCTTTGCACCTTTAACCTTAGCACTATGGTGCTTATTTAAAAATTTACAGAATGTATTTTTAGACATGATAAAATAACTGAATGCAAAATGCACAGTAAAGCAATAATGTGGTGATCACTGAAAAAGATTAGCCCAGTCATCTCTGCTACTCACAACACACTGGCACCTGCACAGAGCCCGGCCAGAACTCTCAGAGATTTACACAGGTCTACAGTACATTCTGGCCACAGAATAAGCATGCACTGAGAAGAAATGCATTGCCTCAGATTTAACTGAAATGCTCTGCCATGGAACGACGGCAGTGGACCCTGTGATTTCCCATCTCCTGACATGACTGTTTTTTCATGTATGGTTTTGCACCTTCAGAAACGTTCATGTTATCAGACTTTGCCATTTTTTTAATCCTCTGACATTTGAGAAGCAAACAGCTGTGCCGTGTAAGGACTGCCTGGAATGTTACAGTGCTGCACTGATCAGCACAGCAGTGCTACGTCCTGACCTGACCAGCAGCGCTAAAAGGGCATGGACCATGTTCTCACAGGGAAATCCAACAAGCTGGAGCACTAGCCCCGTGGAGACATTTTCTACCTCGTAACCATACTCATCCTGAACAATTTCCAAAGGACTCTTTCCAAAGAGGCTGTGTTTTCTTATTTATTGGATTAATCATAGCAAAAATGAACCTATTAAATCTACTGAACTAGTTCTTTGGGATTAGGTAAATTATCCCCCTGGTAATCACAGCAGAATCTAGTTTATTCCTACCTCTTCCATATTATGTTCCTTTTCCTGAACAGGATTTACTTTGGATTTTAAAGAAAGATTGATTCTAGTCTGTTTTCCAGTTGTGATTATACCCAAGTCAATGATATCATATCACATGGTCACCTAGAACCAGATAACTCTAGACAGCTTTTTTCTTCTCCTTCTCTCTCTCTCAGACACAATCATTCCTCCTCAGAACTGGCATCCTGGATCATAACCAACTGGCCAACCTTGTGAGGATTATAAACCCCAACAACTTCTTTGAATTAGACTCAATGTTTGCCATATACTAGAACCCTACTTGTGCTTCACTGCATATGCATTTCATCCACAACTTCTAACTACTCACACCAGGATGTTCTTATATCAATATTTTGTTCCAACCCAGCACAGACAATCTTCAAAAGACAGTAGGTTATTATGGTTGCCTCCAGGTACACAGTCACAAATGATAGTGTCCTGCCTTTAACACCAACATTTGGGAAATCTAGGACATCACAGAGGAAGATTCCAGGGAGATTAATTGGAGCAGATAAGAAAGAATAATGAGATTGAGATGAATTGCCCATACTCTGCAATCATTCTACATAAAGACTGACCTGATAAAAACAGGCCTTATTCTCCTCTTGCAGTGGAGTTACTTTGATTTACAAAGAAGCCACATAGGTCTAAAACTGATGTAAGTTAGATCAGAATCAGGCCAAATGTCTACAATTGTGCTAGCTTTGGATGCTGGCTTAAATTGTAATGACAGATGCACTATCACATGGCGATCAGGAAATTTGTTCTGCTTTCTTTCCCAAATTGCTACTGACCTCAGTCATATCCTTATGTCATTAAAGAGGTGTGAAAACAGGAATCTGGGGAAAGAGTAGACTATTAAATAGCTTAGAAAAGTCTTTTAAAATTAGCTTTGTTCCAGCAAGACTTAAATAGCTAGTCTTGCTTCAAAACTATTTTTACATTGCTAAAAGCAGTTACCTAAAATCCTGGGCTCTTTCCCCTGGCAGCTTCTTCTGCCTTTTCTTTTAATCATACAAAGACTAAATAGAAGACTTTTCAGATCAAAAAAAAAAAAAAAAAAAAAAAAAAAAAAAGAAAGAAAGAAATCCAGATGCACTGTAAATAACAGACCTATTTCAGGCTTTCCATTGTGGCCTGCTAATTCCCTCTTCCAGGATAAATGGACTTAAGATTGACTAATCAAAGAAGCTTTTAAAGCTACAAGGGGCTCCACAGCAGTTACTGTATAGTGATGATTCTGCAATGGAAGGGGTTCAAGAGAACTGGAAGTACTCTGCTGTTTCCCAGATCAACTCTTTGACCCCACTGGCAGAGGAACTATGGCAAAGCAAGGTGTATGCTTTCAAAAAGTGGTACTTTTTTGGGAAAGAGTAAATGCGTAAGTTGGTGAAATGAAGGGTTTACAAACCTTAAGATCAGGGCTATAGTAGAACCACTTTGCTAGTGATGCTGTTGTAAAACTCCAAGAAAGCACCCCAGTGTACTGCCAGCTAATATCCAAAACCCACATCCTGGCTCAGGCTGCTTTGTATGGTAGCTTGTGATACTTTTTCATGATTTCTTTCCTGGGCAGCTTTATCAGGAAAAAATGTGGTTTTGACAGAATATGTATACGTGGTCCAGGAACTTTCTGCTGAAGCAGCTATATTTGTCAGAGATTTTTGTCTCAAAATGCTCCTGACTGACATCCCAATGACAGAAATCTTTGTTTTCTACAGTCAAGACAGGCCTTGAGTAGTTCAAGGTTATTTTGCTGCTAGCAAGCTGGAGAAATTGAAGATGGTTAAGTCTGTTTTTTGTACTATGCATAAAAGGCA
>VZSV01000035.1:3810767-3821967 GCA_013398735.1 Nothocercus julius | reverse complement strand
GAAAGGAAAGGAAAGGAAAGGAAAGGAAAGGAAAGGAAAGGAAAGGAAAGGAAAGGAAAGGAAAGGAAAGGAAAGGAAAGGAAAGGAAAGGAAAGACAAAGAAAAGTAAAAAAAGATTGATTCTCACTATTGGGGCATGAACATGTCATAGTTGAAATTCAGAAAACAAATCAAAGATTTTAGCTCAACTCTCACATGCTCCCTGAAGATCCATCACCAATGACTCCATATTGAGCTCCAATAACTACTTAAACAGCAGTTTCAGACTCGACAAAATAACTTATTTAAGTAATAAATCCTTGAAAACAGGATAACAAGGGACACCTGCCACGAGCTATAGATTAGGTACTAGGAAAACCAGCACTGGAATAACTTGCCCAGGGTGACCGTGAAATTTCCATTCTGGGCAGTTTTCAAGACTCAGCTGACCCAATCTAGTGGTGGCAATAACTGCCTTGAGGGAAAGGTTGCACCTCCAGAGGACCTACCAACCGTCCTGAGGCTGTGGGAACACAGAGTGCTGGGGAGCACTGGTTCAGAGATGAGAAAAAAAGCCTTATTAACCTGTCGTCAGACCCAGACAAAACGAGCCAGCCACCCCCAGGTAGGGTAGGCAACAGCAGTGCTTCTGCCAGGCTGAGGAAAGGCAGACTTCACGGGGGACCCTGAGGCACAGGGTGTAATAAAATGCAGCAGTGAGCCCTGAAGCAGTAGGGCAAAGTAAAGGAACAATTACAGAGAAGGTTGCACTTAAACCAAAAACGTTGGATTTAAGTGAGATGTAGAGCATAACCACTTTTTTTTTCCAGCTGAGGTCTGCTTGGCAAAGGATTGGGATACACTGAGCAGTTACTGTGGCACAGCATTCCCATGGTTATAAAAACAGCCTTATGAAACCCATTCCTGGGTGAAACATTTATTTCGCATTGTCTGTGGGAAATATAGGAAGAGTTTGCTGGTACAGCTAAATGGGACATCTTAATTTCCAGACATACATCTTATATCCACAAAAGATTTCCCAAGAAAAACAGAAGATCATTTTGTGATTCTAATAAAAACACCATGAGTCACATCTGAAGCAATCTTTTAGTTTTCACTTGTTTAACACTCTTATAACCCAAAAGATTAAAGAAAAAATAGCATCCTTGTCTAAACTGTTCCTACATAAGATCTGTTTCAGTTAAATAAAAACAGTAAAGACAGATACCTAGAACAGTTATTGAGTTTAGTGAACTCAAGGCTTGTTTGGCTTAGGTCTCTGTTCATCTCTTGCTGCATAAAACAGAGATATCATGCTTGCCCCAGCACTCAAATAGATGTTAATAACTAACTGCCTTTTTAGTGTTAAGCCCAGATCTCTTTCTTCAACTCAGTCAATTTACAGCACACCACGCAGACTGAGTGATCTAAAACAAGTGTGACAGAACATTTGAGATTCAGTCTAGTAGCACTGAAGGATCTTCTGATGACATAAAGCGGCCATATCAGCCAGCACAGCTATGATTAAATGAGTGAACGCTCTGTTAGGTTGTCCATATTTCCTAACCATCTCTTCCGGATACATTGACATTGCTCTACAGTGGGCAAGGGGAGCAAAACACACGATGAGGACAAAAGTATTGGAAAATATGAGATCTCCTACTCAGCTGTAGTGATTGTAAACAAGACATAGGAGGCTTCAGTGCAACAAAACTGGACTGCTGTAAGAAACAGAGAAGTTGGATCCAATCCAATGAGCTTTACAGTCAATAGTACCAGCTGACTTTTTGTATTTACGTAGATTTTACCTCATACAACCATCACAAGTGTATCAAATATTAATTATTATCATTTAAGAAAATGAAGAACAATACATAAAGCAGAGGCTCATCCTAAAAGAACTAGATGTACTTTGCTGAACTTCCTGCATGCAGGGAAGAAAAAAAAAAAAAAAGATGATTTCCAGCTAACTGTTTATGTCCTAAAGTCTTTGGCAGCCATGCCAATAAAAGCAGTGAATAATAATCCTAAAAGAACCAAAACAAGACAATTTACATGCTCAGCAGTTCTTTGTTATGTGAGCTCCAGTAGTGGGTTTTATTTGCTGTGAGCGGCACTTTGGGATGGACTTTCCGAAGGAAATAATCCCATGAACAAAATATCTGGCTCAGAAACAAAAGGGCTGCCAAGTCTGATCCACAGGTGATGAGTACTTGGCTGGCAACCAAACTTAGGCTAAACTAAAGACAATTAAAATGGCAAAATTGTCCATCTGCTTGTTCCGTTAATTTGGATAGGGAGTAAAAAGGTGCTAATAATCTCTAAAGAGAAAATATTACACAACATGCTGAAGACCAAATGTCCAGTAAAAACCTCCGCTATACTGAACAAGCCAAAGCAGGAAGTCTGTACAACAAAAATCCAATGTAACGTCAATGTGACAAACTCCCTAACATCTTTGTACTTAGTAGTGGTAAAAATAGCTGAATTCTTCAGTTTGCTCAGAATCTGCACATGGAGATATCTCAGAATCTGAATATGGGATATGAATAATAAAACACCAAACCACTTAACTATCATATTTTCTATATCAGAGATTCAATCTCTGTCAAAAAATATGGCACAGCAGAAAAAATTTTAAAAAAGTTATTTTTTCCTAACTGACACCCCCCCACACACCAACTCCTTCAAATTGGCCAATTCTTAGACAGCTGTATTCAACACATGCCAAGAGGGATACTCCAAATTCTTGCTCTGACTCAAATCTACAGAACTAGCCACTCTGCCGGTGTAATTTACACTACAGCTAAATTAATCTAACAGCTTTCTGCCATCCCAGCTGAATCCCTCAGTGCTCTGGCATGTGCTCATACTCCATCCAGCCCTGGTGTGACTCCGTAACACGCTAGTTCAGGAAACACAAGCAAAAGATCACTCATTTTCATGCAGGTGCTCTGGCGAGAAGGGAAGCAGGACTGCCTCTGTCGGCAGCAGCTGCTGGTCAGGTCTCATTAGCACTATCCTGAAGTTGTATCTTCAGTCCCATACTTAGTCTAAGGGAGTCCCACCCTTGCTATCTTGGCTATCCACACCTTTGCCTACCCCTTACCTTCTCCCAGCACCAGCATTCAGGCAGACATACCAAGAGCCATGTTAGGAAACTCACTCTTCTGGGTTTTGCTTTGTTAAAAACATCTCTAGAAAAATAGAAAGAACAAAATAATGCTTAAATAGATCTTGAATCACTGCTAATGTCAATGAAAGTTCAAAACATTCAACTTTATGCAGGAGCAGAGTTCCCGCACCCTGAATCCAACTGTAGCAAAAAGATGTCACCAAAAAAAACAGTCACTACTAAGACATTCATTTTTGTCACTTAAGAGGATTAAACAGAGATGGACTAATCTCTCTAAGCAAAAGACAGTTTGGCAGAGCTGGGATATGTTTAGCACGGTCTCCCACGGCCGCTGAAGTGACTGCATCAGTTCTCCGCAGAGAACTCGCGCGCTCAGTGCTCCTCTAATCTGAGTCATGCTTGACAGCTCAGGAGGGTCTGAACCTCACTGCTCCTTTCAGAGCAGCAGCACCAGGATTTGGGCAATCCAGCGATAAGCTGCTCAAAAGCAGTTTCAACACACAGGTTTCTTAGTTCTTGATCTTTACAAATTCCCCCTCTGAAACACAGAGGGAAGCAAGAAGAAGAAGAAAGCAGAGCAGAGCAGCAGTTGTTACCCAAGGAGGCCTCCTGAACATAGTAGTAAGTGTTTCAATAGACAGGGCCAACATTTTATAGACATTTAGACATTTATCCTACAACAGAATAGCAAAGAATGCCTGATGTAAATGGCAATGAAATTTATATTGAACAGATGTCAGTCATTTTGCTATAAGATAAAACTACTCAGCTCCTTTCTCACATCAACAAACTGTAGCTACACATACTGTAAGAGATCAGTACAGAAAAACGGCAGGGCAACAGAACAGATAAAGAAATTTTCAAGAAATTTATTCTTCCAAAAAAATCCACCATCTCAGTCCATGGTTTAATTATCTTCCTCCCATGCATAGCTTTAGTGGAGAAAAAATACACTGCTTGGATTATTTTATAGGATTTGTACCAAATCTCTGGAAAAGACTTATGAGCAATCGTCCTACTATAGCAAGCACCCTCACAACACAGAAGGTGTAACTTGTGACTCTGTCAAGAACACAAGTTTAAAATGCACTGGACAAAAAAAAAAAAAAAAAAAAAAAAAGAGATACTGACACTTACAGAAACCACGCATGAAAAGCAGTAAATATATTACATATACATTACATGCTTCCATTTTCTGAAAAATAGACTATTCAGAATATCATCTACCCCTCAGGCAGATTATTAGCGCCCATTTTTGAGGAGAGGGAGTTATTATATGTTCCTGGGGCAGAAGGGGAGTGCTGGCTGGGTTTTTTAAAGATTTTTCCTAAATGTGCACACGGCTATCTGGGTGCACACGGCTGGTTTACAAACAGGTTTCAGGCATTCAGGCGGCCGGGCTTACACGGCGCCCGCCGCCCCCCAGCTCGCTGTTCCAGCTCAAAGTTATTTGTGCAACCCAAAAAGCAGAGCAAACAACCCAATCATATCCTTATCAGTGTGACTGCCCCCAGCTGTGCATCTTTCATTTTTATTCCTGCGCAGTTCAGGATGTTTTTTTTAAGCCACAGGAATTAACAAGATGCAACGAAATACTTGCTAAGATTTCTGCAGGAGAAGCCCACGGGCTGCTATTTCTACTCGGAGGGAGTCTTACAAGTAGAGTTGCTATGGGTAGGTGGGAATCAGTGTGCTCCCAGCACCGCTGAAACACCGAAAGCCGCAGGAGTGCACACAGCGAGCGGCTGAGCACGACACGAGCAACGAGCGCGGCAAATAAGGCTGCACTGCTAACGAGCACCGGGGGGAACCGGAGCACGCGCAAGAGCTAACACTAAATCCATGTAGAATGGCTCCCTGTTCCAGCGCCGCCCCGTGCAAACTGCTTCAGAGGACTAAATGCCTTCCAGTACCCACAGCAGCAGCATTACACCAGCTTCAAATCTCACTGGAACTTGCTGCCCTCAGAGCTCAATTTCTAACCTTTTTTTTCAGTTGCTCTAAAAGTGGGTGTTTGTATTTTACATAACATAATGCTATTTCAAAAATTGTTAAGCACTTCTTGCAAGATACCCTTGTAGCAAATACAAAGATATAGGTGAGCTCTGTGTTATCTCCTAATAACCTACACAACACTAAACATTCAAATAATAGAAATAATTCAATGCTGGAATGAATCTAGTAGTTCTTTTTTTTTCTCTTTCTTCTCCACAGAAGATACTTCAGTGCAAAATAAATTAGCAGTAAAACTCTAAAAGGGTAATACTTTAATCAGACTTGAACTATGAATGACATCCTCTCTGTTATGAGACTTGGAAAAATGCTCTTAGTGAAGAAGAACAAAATGCCCGAGAAGGAAAAAGTAGCAGTTTTTGTCTGAGGGTTCTCTAATATATCACATCTTGGCAAGACTATATATCAAGTTATGTTTCCTTTTTATTTTGTGGTTAATACAAGAGCCCTGCAGTTATTAAATGTTGCTGGATATCTATTCTGCTAGGCCTTAAATTGCTGCTTTTCGTCTGAGCCAATATCTGGAGGGAAAGGGGAAGGCAATGGAAAGGGCCTGCGGCTTTTCTGCAGAGCTTGTCACACTCGCAGGGGAACAGGCAGAAGAGTCACAGCCTGCACAGTCACAGCCTGTCTCTTGGGTGTAATTCTTCCATAGCCCTTCTTTGGCCAAAGTGTTAACCTGTTTTTTCGTTTGCATTGGAAACAGGGGACAGGTTGAGATCCAAGGAATAATCTTTGACAAACGCCTTTTTGGTGTGAGGGAAGAAAGGCTGGTGCCAGTTCTTAGAGAAACCCCAAAGATGACATCCAGGTGGTTTAACTGGAAGGTCAAGCCAGTCTGCACACTGCTAAGCAAAAAGCAGACTGCCCAAAAAGCCTTTTAAGCAAAGCTTAAAAACAAAACCCAATGCAAAATGCCTTTTTTTCCTAACATATGTGAATTCTGTAAATGCACTTTGAGCTGCTCACATTAATTTGTTATTTATCAAAACGGCCAAATACCATTTGAATACAGTATTTAGGAAAACGATAATGAGTTATATGATTATTAGAGCTCCAGCTGGTCAAAAATTAGTCCCCAGTGAAAAGGGAAGACGTTCAGTTGATATAAACTGGCTTTGCTCCCTTCAAACATATGAAGCGACACTGATCTATCCAAGCCAGGAATCTTCTCAGAGCTCAGATGTATTTACAAGCCTTCTGCTGCTTCTTTTTGTTTTTTTTTTTTTCCTTAAGCCATTCTTTTAATAATTACAAACACGTAGCTATTCACTAAATATTCATCATGAATATTATTTTTCATATCAGCTACTGATTGACCACAGGAGAGGCCTTTATTCTGTCTCCTAGTGGGAACATGCAATAGTTTAAAAAATGCTACACGAACAATTTCAGTCCACAGGCTTTTGTATATTTAGGTCTGTGCAAACATTTGCATGCCAAAGGATATTGACAAGAATGTCCACAACAAATTTCCTGTATTTTATTGGCAAAGCTTTATTTGATAAGAATTCTACAGAAAGCTAATCTGATCACTATATGGAACATTTTCAATTAACATGAAATATATTTGCTAACACTTTCTGTAGCAACTACCAAATATTGTTTATAAGGCAGAGGCTGAATTTTAAACAGCAAAGAAATTAGACGCATGAAGCAAGATAATTGGTGATGCTTCTATCATCCTCTCATTTTTTTCTGTGCAAAGCTAAAACTAAGTTAGGAGCCAAATATAGATTAGCGTTATTGTTTTTCTGTCCTAGGGCATCACGTGGTAGTTACATAATACCAGACTGTACAAACCTAACGTGTTGGAAAGAGTGCTGAAGCCTGAACAGGCTGCCCAGGGAAGTGGTGCAGCCGTTGTCCCTGCAGCGTTCAAGAAACGCATAGATGAGGCACTTAGGGACGTGGTTTAGCAGGCCGGGTGGTGATGGGTTTACAGTGGGACTCTTTGATCTTGAAGTTGACCTTGACGGCCTTTTCCAACCATAATGATTCTATGATCTCAAGGCTGTCTCTGTCCCCATCTCCTTCTGCTCACTGCTAGCTGCAGCTTCCCAAAGTCTCCTTTGCACCAGCTACCAAACAAATGCACCTGGCCACACAAGCCACACAATAGGCTGTTTCAACTCACCAATCTAGCAAAAACAAACAAACAAAACAAAAAAGACCCACTAACCTCATAAAGAAAGGCAATAGCTTTCTATTGTACTAGTGAATTGAAACTTCAGCCCATCAGGCGAGCAGTAAAGCCAGTGCAAAGCGGGGTGAGAGGTGCCTGTGGCAGGGCACAAGCAGAGAGAAGCAAAACAAGGTTGCATTTAGTGACCACGCTGAAGTGGCTCAGTGTGCAAGAGCTCCCTGCACTTATGGCAGCTATGAGAAAGCAGCGCAGCCTCTTTGCTGACATTCGTGCCACCAGAGGCTTGGGTACGTGTGCCTGCAATGTAGTCGCCCTGGCAAGTACTAAATAACTACAGCATGTTTCCTGGAGGTGTGCTTCTACAATACTTAGAGACACCCACACTCCTCTGACAAAAGCCTTTTGTGTGCCACCCTCTCTGTGCGACAGGCAGGAAGGTAACCTGCTAGAATAGAAATCAAAGTGCAAAGAAGGCCATCATCCTTTAATTAAAATTAGTTTTGGTCCGCTGTTTCTAGTCCCACTTTCATATGTGAGTATGTGCAAGATCCACATATACACCAGCAACAATAATGAGGGTGTTTCCTCGACTAGACAAGCATTTCCATCTTACCACTTCCTTGGCCAGCAGAAACATTTGTCAAAGCAAGATTGTTTTGCTTATTTTTAAGCAGAGCTGAACTAGGCTCCCTTCATTCTAAGGGTCACGTTTACTTAGAATCATCTTGCTGCACCCGAAGGAAAAAAAAAAAAACCTTTGAAATAAACATCCTCAATGCTGAAATTTTCTGGGAGGCAGAAACCAAAGAGCAGCTTGAACACAGCATGCAGTACTGGGAGAGAGGAGAGGGAGAGGGAGAGGGAGAGGGAGAGGAGGTGCATGCCCTGTGAAGCAGTAAACTGCTTGGAACAGCGATGCCCATCACCCATATATGCCAAGCACGCTGTTGCCATCTCCATAAACAGCTGGAAAAAAACATAAGGATCAAGGAGCCAGATCCTCAGTGAACCTAAGCCTGCGTAACACTGCCAGTTTCAGCCTCACTGCATGGTTTACCCCGGCTGACACCCAGATTTTCTAGTCTACGGCGGCAGTTCGGTTCTGTGCTCTGCTCCTCTCCAGCCCATGCCCGTGAAGATTTAGATCCATGCAAAGCGCCTGCACTCCATTCCTGTCACCGCCCACCTGAGAATACCTTGTGTTTATATCAACTTTTTCAGATGGTTTTTGTTTTGTCACAGAAAATTTTCAAATAATTTCAAAAAATAGAACTGGCTGACAAATAGGATAGGATCTCTTTTTCAGAGCAGACAGGATCAGGTTTCTGTTCAAGTCTTTGAATCTAAGGCACCTACTTATTGAAAACATAATTGTTTTCAATTAGCTTAAAAATAAATCTGCTTCTATAAAACAGGGGAAAAAAATCCCTTTAAGGGATCTGAAAACAGGTCCAGCCACTCTCTTCTGACAGCACTTTTTCACCTGTGTGTCATAATTAAAATATTTTGGGGGAAATTAGCCTTCTTTGTTCTTTTCATAACCATTTTACTGATATGACAGTGCTTCCCATGGAGTTCCCACAACAATGAAATGTCAGCTAGGGTTTCTTTTCCAAAGGGATTCAGCTCTTCTTTAGGGAGGGGAAAAAAAAAAAAAAAAAAAGTCAGCTGCAACGTATCCCACCGGGATTGCACTGAGAAATCTTCTCCAGCACTGGCAGAGCCTAAGAGCATTTCCGAGGCCCAGCACGCAGGCCCTGGGTATTACGCCACTGCTCTTTGCTCCCAGTTTCGTTAAAATAACTCCACCCTGTTTCAGGGCAGTGGAGCTAAAGTTCACCCTGGAAGCCGCACAAACAAATTCCTTCGCACTGATCATGTTACAGGGGACCTGTCCTTAAGCACTTGATTATAACTCAGTCTGAAGTACTTTCTTACAACACAATCCCTTGTTCTTCTTCCTTATAATGAAAAAAAAAAAAAAAAAAAAAAGGATTATCTTCATTATTTAAAGTTTTACAGATAGGGCTTAGTAGTTCTTTCCTCTATGTAGAGTTCTGTCATCACTTTCTTCTCTAGCATCTTAGCAGGTGGGGAGGGACCAGATTGACATCTGACATATGCAAGTCCAGGATCCTGAAGGAAGATGAACTTCAGTTTCTTCAGTTTAAGAAATGCTACTTGTTACCCAGGGCCTACAAACATGAGGATTGTTATTAGACCTGTGTATTGTAAAACTAGAGGACCTCCAGGGATAATTGCTCAGTCTTTAACTGTTTGTTATGTCTTTCTAAAAAACTTAAATCCTGATTTCACTTGGTGAGCAAACTGCGACTACAGATGAAGTTGTTCTTGTCACTTCTGTGACAAAATAATTCATGAAGGGATTTACACCTGTATATCTGATTTCCATCTAGACAGTTGCAGTTTGTAGCATTTAGGAAATAGTAGTATAAAAGCACTTGAGGAAGAAAATAAAACTAGTTCAAAACAGTAATAATAAAAAGTACTTGAGGAGCCTTAAAAACTAGCCAGTCTGTGGAAGTGCAACATTTCTACAGGAAATTTGGAGTAAGTACAGCTCTTCTTCTGTTATTGAGGGAACTTGCAAAAGTGGAATTTGGCAGGTCAGATAAGATATATTAACAGGATAAATTAAATTTTCTGGAACACCGGTCCAAAATCTGGACTGAAGAAAATGTGAGAAGGCCTGGTAGTGTAACAAATTTGGAAGGCTAGAAGTTACATAGCTGTCTCCTGAAACTCCGAAATGCTTTCACCAAAAGCCTTTAGTGCTGTTGGGCTAAATCCAAGGAAGACCCCAGGTGCCAAGGAAGCACCTAAAATCCAAAGCCGTAATCCAGAACACACCCAGCTTGGCCGCTGCCTGAACTCACTGGGTGCCCGCGGTGCTGCATCTGCCCAGGGCCAAGGCTGCTCTGCTCTGGGCTGCCTGGTACCGGGCTGCCGCAGAGACCACTCGCCCGGCAGCAAGGAGACATTCTCCAGATAAGGTCCCAAAGCACCTGGCCGTCTGGGTAGTTTCAGAGCATACTTATCACATTTTGGCAGGTTCAAGTTTCCCTCCGAAACTGCAGATGCTTTATCTTCAGGGAGCCTTGTGGTTCTTGCATTTCACACATCAGCTCAGTGATTTGCCTGCTAATTGAAAGATAACCAGAGGAGCCGACACCATGATACCCCTTTCTCAGCAGAGTGCTTTCCTCACTCCAGTATAAGCTAGTCTGAGATAAGGACATTTTCTAACCATCCAGAAGCTATTCAGAAAAGACTACAGGCCTCATGGGAGCCAGAGGAGACATACAGACAGTGACAATTCTGCAAGCTTGTTGTCACACTTTCACCTGGAAGAAGAAAGACTCCTGGCTAACCTTGGTTTCCAGAACAGCATATGCATTTTGCACGCATTTCACAGTTGTTAGACAAAATGATTGAACCATCCCTGAAATCTCATTTCCTAATTTTCAAGGTCAAGATTAGTCAGAATTATGTTTCTCATTTTTTAAAGTCAAGTGGGGAAGGCTGAAGGCTCCTGCAGGTGCTGTGCACTTGTTCCCAGACACACAACATAATAGTCATTATGCAAGTGTCATATGAGTAAGTTTATTGGAAAGAAGTTGCCACCTAAAATAGTACATTGTATATAAAAGGGAGCTCTCGGAGGTGCTAGACATCAGTCATGAATTGGCCATTGCAAAACTGCTCAGCAGTCCTTGATCATAAATGATGCCAACAAAGTAGAATAAAACCTGTTCAGTTTAAGGTTCTTATCCCTACATGTGATACATAAGGATACATATGATATTTATGAGACATTAAGAAGCATTTGTAATTTCTTTTAATTGAATGACCTAAGTTATTCAAGCTCTCCTTTTTGCTTCTCATCTATGGGAAAAAAAAAAAAA
>VZSV01000035.1:3752398-3810552 GCA_013398735.1 Nothocercus julius | reverse complement strand
TTTTTTTTTTTTTTTTTTTAACTACAAGACTTTGATTGCTCTTTTTTTTTCGCATGAAATCAATCTGGTCAGGTTCAGATGTGAAATTAAATACTAATCAAAAGAACCATGAAGTTGAAACAGAGAGGTACAGAAACACTGTCATTGGCTTTCTTAATCTGAACCACAGAAAATCTTGTGCAACTTTCATTCTAATATATACAAACTAAAGGTTTTTCTGTTTTTAGTTAATAAGAATTTATACACCACATACCCCAGCATAAATAGTGTAAGCCAACATAAAAAGTTTTATGCTTTATTTAAATGCTATTTTTATCATCTATGACATTTTATTCCTGCAGAAATTATAATAAAGAGAGGGATCACATTTTCCATGCATATTTTTCCAGATACTACCAAGCCATGCGGCTTTGGTTTTGCTCTGATGTTGAAGATTCATGAGCAGCAGAGTGGAACTGAAACAAGTCCTCGCCTGGGGCCTTAAAGGCGAGGAACAATCCCAGACTAAAGCACTTCGGTAGAAATTAGGCTCTGGAGTCCCAAATTGTCATCTTGAAACCTCTTAGCTCGTGTAGGACATGAGAAGGCAGCATTCAGACTTTCCTCTTCCCCTGCATTTCCCTCATGGAGGATTTTAGGCTGTTTGACATGGGCAAATTTAGACAGGCACCTGCTCCATATGCCAGCTGCTGGGGAGCTGCTCTGAGACACCTGGCGATGCCACAGACAAACCTTTGCTGACTCTTGATGTAGCACATACAGCATTAACCTCTTGTCTTCCCTCTCCCACTCCCAACTCGTTTGCTCTATACCTCTGCCAAAAGGTTGCCTTCCCAAAGCAGCATCAGCAGCCAGGAGCACGTGCTTGCCCCTTAACCACTGCAAAGTATGATCTGACACATGGAGGCTCCAGCTCTTTTTCTTAGGTCTGTGAAGGTGGACTAGCTCCCAGGGACACCCCCAGCTGCCCAACATTTCCCGCACCTGCAGCAATCACCCTGCAAGAGGCCACCTCGGCTGCTGGAGTTTGCAGCTCTCACCAGTGTCAAGTGGGGCAGTTCAGACGCAAACAAATGTCTTCTTCATCTATGCCTGCCAACCTTCTGGCTGAGAACAGGACGGACAGATGGTTGTGGACACCTTTTTAGCAGCAGCAGCAGCTAAACCTGCCTGCAAACATGAGTCACAGCCATTACGAGTCAAAGTTACAACACCAGGTTACGTTTTGGGGCAGGTTTGGTGCAGATATATTTTGCCATTGTGAGCCCTGTTCTGAAGACTACAAATTCCTACAGAAGGGCAGAGCAGACAGCTGGAAATAGTAAATTCTTAAACTGCCACAATTAGATTTTCCAAAATCATCTCTAGCACCCTTAGTGTTTCGTAAATCAATCCTAGATACATGATACATAATGTTCTGGATTGCATTCAAGGGGAGAGGCATCTAAAACTTTGTTACTATAGCACCAGTCAAAGAAATATATTGCTTCATTTTAATGTAACTCAAGATGATTGCAGAAACAGCACAACCCATAATGCCAACATCATCTGTACAACCAGAGTTGGAATTTTATTCTTGCCATGCCAGGATACCCCTGACACTTTGAGTTCACATACACAGAGATCAAAGGTAGTGTTACCTGAGTCCCCCTCAAACGAGTTCAGGGCATGACTGCACTCATGCTTTCAGACTAGCTTGCTGTAAGAAGGGGTATGACATCCTCCTTCCAATCAATCCAGACTTTTAATTAATCTTCATCTGGATCAGCAAGCAGGTTCAACTCATCGGTCGCCTGTACAGGCGCTAATATTGGCTCAAGAAAAAGGATGGGAATGGCTGCATGGAGGAGCTTTTGTGGTGAGAGAATGGACGCCTGGCACCCAGGAGCATGGATTTCCATCAGCTGGGCATGAAATTTCACCTCTGGTTAGATAGATATAAACTCTCATCTGACTTGTTTGCCCCCAGTTTGGTTAGTTATAAGCCTAAACAGTACAGTTGGAGGTGGTAGATGAACTGGCAAATGCTGTGACATTTATATTTCCAGCAGTGGAAGCATCACAGGCATGAATAGCCTTCGGACTCGATCTAGAGCTCTAGTCACATAGATAGTGAATTCAACATCAAAACTTTGTTTGTACTTCACAGCTGGAATTCTAAGGTATTTGAATTTGAAGGAACCAGAGTCCCAAGAGCTTGGAAAAGGAGTATATATATACAGGCAAATTTTCTTTTCATCAATTTTTCCAGGAGGAGCCTGGAAAATAGCAGGAAGCCTATATTCTTTCTCAAGATCAAGGTAACAAAAGTTAATACCTTTGTGAATTCTAGAAAAGGGGAAGAAGAGTCTAACAGGCGTGAAAGCTTCGCTACTTTGGCTGTATGAGCTAATTTCATTTTATTTTAAGAGATTTCCTTGTCTACATTTTGTTACATATAAAGAGTTCTCTATTTACAGAATACAATTATTTTTTTTTTAATTTTATATCAGATGATTTCTAAAGGATGGCCCTAGTGATGAGCACACTTCCTGAGAAGCATAGGTTGAGCACAGAGTATAATCTGTAGGATAAGAGTATAGTATAAGAGTACAGAGTATAAACCTGTAGGAATCCTGCCTTTTATGGAGTTATATTGGCTCCTTTCTATACTATTTTCATGCAGAAATAACACTTACAGAACTCCTAATAAGGAACCCCATCCTTTCAGGCAACAGATTTTCTTTTAGCTGAACAAATGATTAATCCGCTTCTGCCAGCTAACTGTTTATGTCCTAAAGTAGTAGTCTTAGCTGCAAGTTTGTTTATTTATAGTCTTCATACAAGAGATCTTGTCAACTGCTTTAAAGTATTTACCTTTACAAAGCATCCAGGCGTAGGTGTACACAGGAGCCTTGAACACTGGCAGCTGGATAGTGTGCAGTTCAACACTAGATTCCTAAGAGGTTTTCCATCTCTTCACCATATTGCTTGTACATTCCCTTTTTGTTAAAGGTTTTACCAAGAAGGCAGCTTGGAGGGTCTAAACACATGGATCAAAGCATGGAAAATCTTGGTATAAAGAAACTGTGCCTGGGATTTGCATTTGCAGATTCCCACTATGTCTCTTCTAATTGCATTTTTACCCCAGCTGATTTGCCTGCAATTAACAGTTCTGCCTTCCCTGTCGCTAGCACTAGCTTAATCCCTCAAGAAGACAGATTGTTGCAAAAATTGCTCTTGGCTTGAAGAAGAAGGATAAAGACCTGAGTGCCCTTAAGAAAGAGCAGGGAGAAGAATTCCTTTCTCTGGCTTTGTAGCAGTGTAATAATACATTTGTACTGGCATCTTTATAGAAATGAAGGCCAGGTAGTTCCCTGATGTTTAACTGTTATCAGACAGATACTATCATTTTCCCCCAGACATCTCATCTCAGATCTATGCAGATAACATGCATTAGTCATTTACTACAGCCTCATTTACATAGAGCACAATGAATTGCGTTGACTCCAAGGTCTTGGCTCTTTAGGAGCAAAACTAGACAAAGCCACACGCACTTGGAGTTTGGCTGGCAAGAATTGCTTTGATGAAATGACTTTGGATAATTTCAATTATAATTTCAGCTTTCCATAACTCTTACCAAGCTATGCTGATGCCAGGGGCAATTAATCCATAACAAGCAGCAGAGGTAACAAAAAAAGTCAATTTAATAGCTGTGTCACAGTCATTTCGCAAGCAGCTTCATTCCCTTTCCTGCAAACACAATAGAAGTCACTTGCCAATTTCCATACAAAGGAGACTTGTTAATTCTCTACCTCAGTGTGTTATTCTAGGCCACAGGGCCATAACATATGTTGAGCTGGAGCAGAAAGCAACAAGCTCATCCCTTAATCAGGTAGCAGAGGTTGGTTATGAGGCTGCTTCTGTCTTATTGTTTCCTGGGCCATACTTTTATTCAACACGTACACATACACATACATGCACGTGTGCCCACACACATGCATGCACACAAAAGTAGCACATCAGTGGGTTTTGCATCTGATCTTCACAATAAGGTCCATAGAACAGCTACAGCTTGAAACCTTAATGGAACAGGTATACCCAAGCCTCTCTAGCCCGATTTGCAGTTTACATCCAAATGGTAGTTCCCAAACACAGCCTTGCTTTGCATTTCCCCTTCTAGGCTTTTGATCCTGCCTCAGGCTGCAATCTACAGTTTGGGGACTGTTGTTTAGGAAACAGTCTCTCAGATAGCCTGGAGAAAGCACAAATTCTTCCCACATGTAACATTAAAGAAGCCAGTGAAGAAGCTGAGCAAAGAGCAGCCTTTTAGAAGTCTATCAGAAAGCAGATATGAAATCTATATGTGAATAGCAAAATCTCCAGCTGACAGAAACAGGTCCTTCAGAGAGCAGAGCTGGAAACGCCCTCCTCTCTCTCAGCCATAGGAGCAAACTATTTTATGCATACCTCAACTCCCCAAATAGTTTTCTTATCACCTAATGGAACTCTGTCTTCAATCTCTCTCATGCACCTACGTTAGCTTCACTTGTAATGTTTCATTCTGCATGATAAAAGAGCAAAAAGCAGTTCTGATAGATGATCTCCCAGTCTGTTATTTGTGTAAGGAGCAGAGAGCAGGCAAGAACGGGGATTACTGAGTAACCAGATCAGACAGAGTGGGAGTCAGCCCTCCCACTCCACAGCAGGCCAGAGATAGGAGATACGTGTTTAATGAGATTGGCAGTGGCTGCAGCAATAGGGTGGAGAAAATTCAACCGCTGACAGCATGCCAGCTTTAAAAGCAAACACCCCAGGGTAAACATGCAGACAATGAGCCTCTCTGGATGTTGTGCAGCCCCTGATCTTGGTCCCAGGACAGCCTGCTCCTCTGCCCTTCTCTGTTTACCCGCGCTGCCTTGGCTGCGTCCCTGGGGTGCTGGCAGTGCGGCGCTGACAGCAAAGCTGATGGACGCGTTCCAGGCGCGCCACACTACAGCAATCTCACGTTGCTTGCTAGTGTGTTATTACCCTGCCTGCGTTTTACAAAGGATGCGGCCTGTAGCTCCTTATCGTAGTGCTTAGAACAGAAGAAAACTGCCCTCAGAGATAGCTAATTCTCCCTCCAACCCCGCTATGCATATGGACAGCACAAGAAGAGCAAGCCCCGTGCAAGGGCTCAGCTCTGAAGCCTTAGAGAAGTTTTGTTGGACTTGATGATCTTTAAGGTGTTTTCCAGCCATAATGATTCTGTGTCTCTGTTGTGATATCTTCCCCCTACCACCCCCCTTAGCAAGTTGCAAAGTC
Organism: Nothocercus julius; assembly: GCA_013398735.1. Taxonomy (NCBI): domain Eukaryota; kingdom Metazoa; phylum Chordata; class Aves; order Tinamiformes; family Tinamidae; genus Nothocercus; species Nothocercus julius. The sequence continues at coordinate 3,805,266 of VZSV01000035.1, read as the reverse complement.
AGCCCACACATTAGCAGCCTCACAGCTCCATGCAGCCGTCCCTCTTGGGTTGCTTTGCAATGATTTGAAGTGGTGCAGGAGCAGCTCTGCCCTGCTGCTCTCCTGGGAGAGGACCCAGCTCAGGTATCTGTCCCTTTGGTTGATAATGGTGGCAGCACTGCGGGACACACGTGTGACTGAGAAGCCTCTGCACGTCACAGTCAGCTGCAAAAATTGCAAATGGAGAAGCTGCTGTTGGTTGATACAAGCCACTGTCGGGAAATCATCAGAACTGAAGTGTCCCAGGAGAAAGCAGCAAGCTCAGAAACATCCCTAGCACCAAGGAGGCCCAGAAACACCCGCGTGCCCAGGGAAGGCTCAGAAACACCCCCAGCCCCAGGGAGGGATCAGAAACACCCCCAGCCCCGGAGAGGGATCAGAAACACCCCCAGCCCCGGGGAGGGATCAGAAACACCCCCAGTCCCAGGGAGGGATCAGAAACACTCCCAGCCCCAGGGAGGACTCATCCCATCCCCATCCCAGAGAGCTCAGCAGCTCCTTAGGCAGAGGCAGGACCACCTTTACCATCTCCAAGAGCTTTTGCTGCACATTTGACTAGAGCTGCACAGGCCCGAAACAGGTCCTTGCAGAGCCTGTATCTGGACCGGCTCCTGGACAGGGCCAGCAGAAGCAGAAGGGTAGAAAGTGGCCATGTTTTATGAAAAGCTGATTACAATCCAGCCTTTGCCCTGCAAGACTTAAGTACCAACCCATATAAAACTGTTAGCCCATCCCTGCTAGTTTTAGCATCTAAAGCAACATAATGCTTCCGCAGTTCTCCTCGGGGAGGAGACCTTTAACCCGATCTTGCTATCAGTAGTGTTCACACTGAGAAAATGTAGCCTTAAAAAAAAAAGTTATGAAGAAGTCAGTCCTGCCTCATTCTCAAAGCCCAATCTAAGCTACGCATGGAGGGCAGAGGAAGAGGAGGCTGCTCAGTCTGCCTATATGTTCACACACAAGGAGCCCTCCAAGCTCAGCCTGGCCCTGCCGTCGGACAGAGAAGCGGATCTGGCAGAGCCTCCGTAGGAGCGGCCTGTGCTGCAGAGCCTCCTCCCAAGCTCCGAGAGGAGGGTCGGGAGGATCCGTGGGGAGCCAGCGCCACTCCAGCCTCACACTGCAGCGATTCCTGTATCCCTGGCCCAGCAGCGGTCGGAGTATGGGCACGGCCAGCAGGGCTGCCCTCCCTTCAGAGTGGGATGAGGCCTCTCCCCATCCCACCCAATCCTTGGGAAGAGCCCAAGGTCGGGGGGAAGCATTGGCATGCCCTGAAAGCAAGACTTTTCCCAAAAGACTCGCAAACCAAGGTGTCCAGGGGCTAGAACAGGTGTCTCCAGTGGGGGGTCTGCAAAACGAGACAAGATGAAAGAACCCCTAAAAGTGTTTTTTTTTTTTTTTTTTTTTTTTTTTTTCTTTCTTTCCAACATCATGTTGCTTATGCTTAAATCCTGTTGCTTTCAAGACAAAACCAGAGATTTTACAGCACTGGCAGCTTACAACATTATTGCTCACAGCACTTTTTTATTTCAGTCTTCCACTGGATACCTTTCTCTAAAAGTTTGGATTTTATGGGCTCAAGAGTGCCATATTCTACTCAAGTTCAATTGTAAAAGTACTTGGAATTTTAAAATAAAGCCCATGAAACTGGGCTCCAGAATTCCACAGCCATCCCCAAACACAGATTCATATTATTTTCTTTATATTTTTGTACTACTTTTGTTATAAATTGAATTGAGGAGTTCATAATACATTTTGGTGTAGATCACCTGGCACTGGCTGCCAGTCCTTTATCAACTCCATGGCCCTTCTTGAGGTTCCAGATGGGAGCATAGGCGAGTAATCAGTCACCTTGCATTTGTTAAAACTTCAAGAGAAATAAAGGAAATAAATGTGCTTAACGTTCTTTCTATGTGCAAACTATAACAAGTTGGCAGAGAACAACAGTATCCCCGATTGAATTGTTTTTCTCTTCCTTTCAAAGCTCGTTTCTTTGCTTTGCTACTCAGTACAGTATGTTCCATCTTCCACTTTTTTTTTAGAAGGCACATAGGGACTTCTGAAAAACAGCACATGCTCACATAGAAAAATCTTGAAGGACTGGCAGATAGTTATGCTTTCTGAGCATCAGTGGGGTTTTCTAGCTACAAATTCTTCAGCTGTTGTGGGCTTGTCAGAGTCTATTCCAAGCTTGTTGTTTCTCTGCTCTTTTTCACAGATTTACAGTCACTGATGAATGCTATGTGTACCAGCCCAGATGCTCTGTTCTAGCCATAAAATACTTTTAGTCAGCTAACTGGATAAGAGCGCTTAAAATAGTGCAGCCCTTTAGTCCTTATCAGCTTAAAATTTTCCAGTACACAACACCAAAGTCTTTCTGAGAAGTACAAAACAGCCTGTTTATAATTTACATACATTTTCTAGGGCATTGTTTGATGTTGTTTTAATATTGAACAGAAGGAAAATAGGATTTAACTCTTTGCATTATCATTCTAAATAGTGTCCATTGATTTCAGCTAACTGAGCACTTTTCTATTACAGCAATTACTTGCAAATTAACAGATTGTTTGCAAGGGTTTTGCTTTTCTTTCAGTTTTAGAAAAGACCCTGTGAGGAGGATTTGTGCCTTGTGTCCTAAAGCCAATTTCTATTTTCTAGACTCTCTGTAGACACTGGAAAAAGCCTTATTGTCTTTTGTCTGTCTTCAGATGAAAAGACTGAGCTTTTCCTTATTTCACAGCTGCATCTTTTGACACAGTGTTCATGGGCAAGACCTTTTATCCCAGCATCTAGGGTTAGGATCAAAACTTTCTCCAGTTCTAATCATTACAGAATAAAGAAATATCAAATGGTGGTTATTTTAAGACCAAAATCATTTTGACATGTTGAATCTCTCAAATGCTCAATGGCAGCATGCCTTTTGGCAATGCTTGCAATTCTACTCATGCCAATAAAGCAGTTGGAATGGAACTGCCTGTTTGCTGGATCCCACTAAAACCATAGCAATTGCCTCAGATATACTGGCTCAGCTGCCTCAGTGAGTGCTAAGGCCACCAGAAAATCTTGACAATGTGTTTCAAGGCTTGCAAAAAATAAAATAAAATAAAAATAAAGCTTTCCCTTTCATGTAACTGTCCTGGAATTTCATTTATGTATTTCATACACATTATGTATTCAGTTATGTATTTCATTCTGTCCATTTTTCTCCGAGACCATGGCCTGAGAGCCTCTTAGCCAGTTATAGCCAAACATGCCAGAAAGAAAACAGAGGTATTCCATTCCTATGTACCTGAAAAAAAAACACAAAACCAAAAAGTCTCCTTAAACTGAAGGAGAGTGTATGAATAAAACCCAGAAATCCTTATATGAGGAAGACATGATAAATGCCTCAAAGACAAAAAAAAAAAAAAAAAGGTTTCCTCAAAACTCAAATCATTTCAGACATCAGAAAATCCATCAAGAGACATAAGAAGTCATTGTTCAACAGCCAAATTCTGTTTCTCATGGAACTACTTGGCTTACTAATAGCTGGGTTTTTTCCTCCCTGCAGAAAGATTTTTATTTATTCCAGCTCTGGGAGGAACAGGATATTGGTGTATTGTTAAACCTCTTGTAGAACTGGAAAAGCTATACACCTTTTCCTCGGGCACTCAGGAAAACTTTGCCAGTGGAACGGTTATATCAGAAATTGCCATTTTGTGACTCACCTAATGCATATGTGTAGATATGGCTGTCATTTTTATCAAAAACAAATATTAACACAGCAAGGAATAATTGTTCCTAGCCTAGAGCAGCTTCAAATCTGCTCAAGGATGTGTCCTTTTTTAATTTTTCATTATGCCTTATTGTAACAATGACAGCCACATCACATCTGAGCCTCCAAACCCAGGGATAAGAGTTTGGTATTATTTTGGCTGCCACATGTGGATCCCTAAGACAGATGCAAATGCAATTTATTTTTATGAGTCCTTTCCAGTGGCCAATGCTTCAGATAAATGTTAATGAGAACGTGTTTTTCTACCTATTAATACTAAGTATTATTACTATACTTATACTACTATATGAAGAGCTGGTAAGGAGAAGGATAAGATGGAGAAAGAACACTTTGGCATTTCCACAGTTCAACAGGACTTTCTTCAACCTAAGGACTAACCTAGTTTAGAAACAAAATCTGGGTCTTCTGTAGGTGGCGTTTTCCTCCTCCCCGTCTCCCAGTTCCTCTTGTACAGGACGTTTTTAACCCCCCGTAGAAGCTGCAAACATACAGAAAAGAATCTGTGCAATGGGTTTCTCCTTCCCTTCTCCTTCCCATTGCCCAAACATTTCACTTGGCATGTAAATGAGCAAAGAATTCAACCTAATGTTTTAGTGTCCTGATGAAATATCTCTTTCTCTTGCTAAATCTTTATCTTCTGGGATTCTCTTCTCCAGTTCCGCAGTAATCCTTTCCAGGACAGACAATTCATATTTAAAAGTGACAAGAAAACAGAAGAAACTGGGTAAAAACAGATTAATCCTTCAGCTTATGTTACATGCTAGAAAGAAACAAGAATAGATATGAATTATTTTTCCTTTTTATAGTCTGCTTTGACACTGTTTTAAACAAAGGAAGCAATGTTCTTCCAGATTTTCCTTATTCAGAGCTACTTTGTAATTTATTTCATGAAATCTGTGAAGGGTTGAAGCCTCTAGGGATTCTGCAGGTGTGTTGAACTAGAGTGTTACACACTTTAACCTTCAGTTCTGCTGCTGAAATCTTTTCTCTCAGTATTTGAGGCAATGGGATTCAACAACATTTTAGTATGCAAAGAGCTGCTAACATAGCTCTGATCTCTTAAAATGAAGTGTTGGACGTAAGGATTTCCCTTGGCAAAAATAATAATGATGCACTAGAATCTTACTGTAACTGGATAGGAAGGCAAAATGTGCAGTATTTCCCATTAGCTGTCTCCTGATCAAATTTGTATCTCACTTATTCACTCACTGTCGTAAACTTGGTATAACTAGGAATAATGCCTTTCCAAAAGTGTGCCTGCAGGCTCTGCAAATTAGGGGAAAGTGTAATTTGGAAACCAGATAAAGGTGGATTCACTATCTTTTAAAATAACCACTAATCTTTTTATATAAATATGGAAACAGCAAGTAGCTGTGTTCCATTCACAAATAAATATATTCCAGTCTCAGGCTCATGATATTCTTAACTGCTAAACCACTCAGAAAGCTGACTATCAGCTAGATCTGAAGCCATCACACATGTTGGTATTGTGGTTCAGTAGCATCTAGCGTGCATCTTAAGGGACTTTAACAAAACAATCAACAAAATAAAAAAGATACCACTCCAACCAAAATTCAGATTACAGGTTTTCAACTTCAGAAAGTTAATCTAACCTCTCTGAAGCCCATTTAACATTAGCAGAGGTTTTTAAACTCCTAGTAATATACACAGCACATGCTCTGCATGGATGGTGGGCCTATATTACAAGATTTTGTCAGACTATGCAAAATGAAGTGAATCTTTTTATGCTTTTAAGCATTTGTCCTCTAATTAGTTAAAGCATTCAAGGTAGCTGTACAAAATTTCATGCTTTCCATTTAATAGAACTCCATTTCTTTTGTTACCAAAAAAGGGAAGCTAAGGCACAGGGAGATGGATGTTCTTGATTTAAAGCCCATTACCTATGAAGTGCTTTCTCTGTAACAAGTACATCAGAAGAGCACAATATGGAATATAACAGATTGGAGGAATCTGTCAACAATCCTCATCCTGATGCTCATGTGTCAGGCAAGTAGAAAATCTTTACCTAATCTTGAAGTATTCTGCTCGATCCCCAAAATGCCTCAAAAGGACTTGAGGAGGATCCCATCCCATTCAAGTTCATAGCTTAATCTTCGGGATATTTGGCTGTATTTTAAGAAAAGAATCTAGGGTGGAAAAAGTGCCCAGAATGTGAACATTTGTTTCCTGTGTCAAAGCTGGCCTCTTCCTTCTCCATTAGGCACGCGCCTGCACCGAAGGGGACTGTGTTCTCAGCCGCGATCAGCTGAGGTTGCCGCCCTGGCCCCCAGAGGCTCTGCCCCTATGGGCTAGGCCTACACAGGCTTTCTGCTTGGTGAATCCTCGCGGAGACACCCGGTTTCCTGACAGCCGACCTGCTGTCACCTCTGGCTTGCAATTTTGGCTGCTCTGCATGCAAGATGGATGGAGGCTTTCGCTTGAAGAGTCATTCGCGTTGTTCTCACTGCCTGTGAACGGGTGTGCAGGCTTGGAGTCAGAGAGCAGACAGGCGTTTTGTGCCCAGAACCACAGCGGGCAGACACCCGCTGAGAAAAGGAGAACTCCGGAGAGGAGCTCAAGCTACAGGATATTCACCTGCCAGTAACTGCAAGGCTAAAGAGGAACTTTCCTGTGAGGAAAAAGATTGGCTCACATTCATCGCAATTTTTCTGAGCTTCTTCACAGCATCAACACGCTACGCCTGAGTCTCAGGGGACAGTGTAACCTCAGATTTATTGCAGCTGAGGTACAATATGGGAAGTAGGATTTAGTGAGGGAGGACAACTACCCCACACCATCTGGCAAAGAAAACTGAGGTCAAACAAAAAACACATGGGGATCAGTTCACAATAGGGAAAATATATGTGAAGATTAGAGCATACCAAGTTTTGGAAAGGTAAAAGAAACATATGGTTCTTCCTAGAAGGACCTTTATGCCCTCTCTTCCAAGTGCAGCCAGAATTGGTCAGCAGCATGTCATCAGTTGGAGGGGTAATAGAGATGACCTGAGGTGCAGTGTAGAAGCAGCTGTGAAGTCTGGCTGCATGTTTTGAAAAAGGCTGAATGTCAAATCTGCAAAGGCAATTTGGAGTAGTTGGAAGAAAAGATGTTACGGAGGGATATGCAGAACACAAAGTGGCACACGGGAAGCACAGCAGTTCTTCTCGTTCTCAGTGTGCTCTTTCCCCACCGCAGCCTCGTTCCTGTTTGGGACAGGCGGTGTATTCAAGTGTATGTGAGGTGAGCTTTGCTACCTTCTACCATTTTCAGGTTCATTTCCTTTAAGCTAGATGTTCATGGCAACATGTGCAACTGCCAGTGAACGTTTCAAGGATGTCTTCTGAGGCTAATTGTGCCTTAAAAAGAAAACAACCTCCAAACAAGAAGGTCTAGAGGAATTGGAGGATAATGCTCATTCAGAAGATTCAAACACAACATGGAAAAAAAAGAAAAAGTAGGAAAAAATTAGATGAGAAACCAGAATATGGAGAAGAGCCCACAGAAGGTGACAAGATAAGAAATTCTGCACAGAAAAGTGTCTCTGCAGTGGCTGAAGCCTTTATGTAGAGGCAGAGCAGAGGGAGAGCCTTGCCTCTTCTCTAGAGTCTTCTGGTCATAGTAAAAGAAAAAAGAAAAAGAAATTCAGAGAATCTCACCATAGAAAAAAATAGTTCTAGACAGAAATCGGGTATTGTTTTCTTCTAAAAGCTGAAGGTTATAGCGTAGTCCTAAGCAGTCAAGGGTGGAGTGTATATGGACAGATGTTTACTTTTCATTCCCATGCTTGTGTTGAAAAGAAGGACTCTTCCTGGACTGTCTATGATCTAGTCTACATGTCTGCAATGTCTAAGACAGCCAAAGAGAAGCAGGAGAAGAGAGCAGAGGCAGCCCGCTAATAATAAATTGAAACTCAGGATGGGGAGTCTGAACTAGGTTAGATCAACAAATCTGAACCTGTCTCTTACTCCTCACTAGAGTAAGAGAGAAACTCCGGTTTGTGGTGTGCATCAGAAACTTTAATTTTGTAGCTTCATCAACCAAACATCACTCTTTCAGATGTTTCATTTAATTTTTATGCATCTATAATTTAAATGTAAGGTTTAAAGGACAAAGGGTCTTGCATTAAATCAGAGTTTGTTCACTCCTGTGAGCATGCTGCGTTATGTAAATGGAACCTTTTGAAGTTATAGTAGAATTTGCCAGGAGGTCCTTCTGGGATCCATTCTGATTTTCTAGGTATTTGCTATATTTCTGTGCATGACTGATGAAACTGTACTGGAATCGTTTTTTTTTTTTTACTGTTATTGATGCAAAAGAGAGAAAAACAGAAACAAAGGAGCAAAAAAAGACTAAATCAGTCACCTTAAAGAGTATGGGCTGCATCTGAATGACTTTTACTTCAGCACTATGAAGGTACCCAGGCCAACAGTGAACCCTTCAGCTATCCGTTTATGTTACCAGAAAGAAATGGATAAAGTCACCAGAAGGTCTCCAGAAAGAAATGGATGCCTCTGAAGATCAATTCAGTGTGTTTAACTATAGCTGCTGTGACTCCAAAAACAAGTGAAAGTGAATTTGGACATTTGATTGATAGAGTGGCATCTATCACCTGGGCACGAGGCACCACATGTATTCTCCAGGAAGAGTCCCCAGAATGAAGCATCATACACTTGTAGGAAAGGGTGCTAGGTGTTCCATTTTGCCTGCTGTCATTACGGTGAGAACAAGTTCACGTAGCTGCAAGCTCGGAACTTCTCTACATTGCAGAATGGAATATCTGTGGGGATGCCAGAAAAGTGAGGCCCAAGAGCGTTCCTTGTGGACATGAAGTGTGGAGGGATGGGTGTTTCAGCACTCTGAACACATTCACGAGGCAAGCAGCACAAAGCATATATATCTGATGACCAGGCATGGTATCCCAGCTTCTGCCAATTGCAATTTAAAATAATGACTTAGAAACAGAGGTAGGAAATTAATTTGGCACACTGAAGTGAGCACACGCCAAGGCTGTAAAAGCTTTTTCCAAAGGCAATAATGCATTGGACAAGAGGGACATCTATCACTGTGTGTTTTGCTTCCCAAGTAGGACTGGCTGACTGACTCATGATGACTATTCTGTTGGTGATGTTGACCCTCCACATGATTGAAAAATGGCTCAATCCTGTAATGTGGGTGAGACTGATCTACTGTTACTGACTTTCTTCAGTTATGTTATAGCCCTTAAGACTTTCCAGGGGAGAAAGCAAATGCTATACAGTCCCGGAAAACAACATCTGAAAGATCTCAGGGGACTGCTGCTTAGATTTGTGCCAGTGCTTCAATATAATAGGCATGATGAGACCTTTGTCTTCAGAAGCAAATTAAGAAGGCTTTTACCCCACTATTTCCTTTCCTCCCTCTCAGGAACAAGTGCAAGACTGACATGGAAGAAGGAACACAAAGAAACTCTGCCAGGGACAGGATATAAGGAAGTGTGAAATCCTAGTTCAAATACCAGTATTTTTTGCCTGATTACGTGACAAACACAAAAGAAAATCTGTGCTCCACATACAATAAACCTATGAAACTTGGCAGGTTTCTTTGATATGTCTGGGAAGCAGCTTGCTGCCATAGTGATTTCCTCCTCCCTCAAACTACCACTGCCGTGAAGGAAGAAACATCCTGAAATACAAACAGAAACCAGGGCCGTTTACGAAGAGATTTAACCAAAATCTTCTCTTTAAGCAGAACAAATGTGATTGTTCTCAGAGTGAAAAAAAAGAAAAGGATCAAAGTCCATCAAAAACTTACTGTTTTTTCTTAAAATAGCAGTGGGAATGCTAAGCATAGAGGCACTTTATTCACATCTGAAGTTCTATTTATAAGGGGAGCTGTAGCATAACTAGCATTTTCTTTCTCCTAAAATGATTCCCCCTGTTGCTAGCTCAAGAACAGCTCAAACACTGAAAAAAAGTGGGAGAATGTCTGATGGCTGCTAGACATTAATCCAAAACATAATGTAACCTTTTCAGCTCCCTTCCACCAAGATGACAGCGAAGTGTTCACAGTAGATTGCGCTAGTACTAGCGGAGCTGCATCAGTGCTGACAGTGAAGGTGAAAGGACATATTGCAATAGAAGAGCAAGGCAACTCTGTTTGAGATCCCTTTTTAATGTGGGCTTACCGGTGAGATGCAAGTTAGGGAAAGCAAAAGAGAACTATGAGTAGTCAGACTCATAAATTGGTTTACTTTTGTTTTCATGTTGTTCTTTTTTGACTAATAATCTTTCAATTAAATTAAGTTAATCTCTGGACCAAACTGTAGTTCAGCACTTTCATTTTTTGCCTGATTACAGCAAATTTTTATGGCAGTATCATGAAAAAACTCCGCCAATTGGGACTTCTTAAAAATATGCAAGATTTCCTTTACACATTAGGAACACCTCTTAATTGAAGGCAATCATTTAAACATTTGATTTTCTATAGTATCTCATGATAATTATTGTAATATCAGTACCTTGAAGGGGAAGGTCAAAAGGCAGGAGCCAGTCACATGTTACCAGGAATGTCCTCTGGAGACTTAGTCTGCTAAGAGTCTTATCCTAATCCTTCTAAGGTATTCCTTAATGCTAACAAATCTGCAGTGAACCTGCTTCAGGAAACTACTATGCAGAACGTAACGCCTACTCAAGTTGATATTTCTTGCAGTAAAAGACTGAATTTTCTTTTAACAGATTTTGCTTTCTCTCATACAACAAGATTCTATCTATCATCTCTGCAGTCTCTATGAGGTTTGGACCTTGGATTTCTTTTTAGATGATATTTTTGTGATACAAAATGAAATAGCGTCCAAATGGCGAGTTTCAGCCACAGAGGCTCCCAGAATAGAGAGCCTAATATCAGTGTCACGCTGCAAGAAAGAAGCACAGCGACTAAATCACGTGTGTGGCTCTTGAGGAAGCTCCCACATACAATAAGGCAAAATGAAGCACAGAGCTATTATTTTTTTCCATTTTACTCTGAAGCACTGAACTTCAAACAAATCCTTAAGAAATAAATAATAAGCCAAAATTATATAAAGCGTCATCAAACATACTATTTTAAACCATCCTCAGCTCTGACAGAGCATGCAAAAAAACTTGAAAGGTCTAAACACCACCAAAAATTGGCCCAAGGCAGCTGCATTTACTTACTCCAATAACTCAGATTGGTGGGATTATTCAAATAAGTAGCCCTACAGAGTAAAATGCTATACCAGCAACAACAGTTACGAAACACAGAACAAACAAACCCAGAGAGGATTTTCACTGTGAGTTATCACAGCAAGAAAATGTGTCAATTTAAAAGGCAACCATAAACAGACTACACCAGTATGGTCAAAGAAAATATATTGCTTTTAATCTAATTAAAGCAAGGCACATGCGTGGGCTGTATGTTAGATTTTTTTCTCACTGCCCTTGCAGACAGGTAGCATATTGCTGAGATTAATAGATAGGACAGTTAACATAGACTGTCCATTGATCACCACTGTAGCTGGGTAAGTGTCATAAAATAGGGCATAATTACAACAGGATGAACTGTTTTCTTTCTACTCTTTGCTATGTTAGTGGACAATCATAGTGAGAAATAAATATTGAAGAGTTTTAACCGTTCTTTCGTCCCTGTTTTTAACTCTATATTGGATATACATTTTTAATAAGGCAAACAGGGCTAACACAAATCAAATTAAATGATGACTATTAAACTATGTCTCTAGGGGAGGGTTTTCAGAATGGTTAGGAGGGAATTGGCCCAGCTTCCCCATTAACAGTAATGATGGTTTCGCTTCCAAATCTTCTGCATGCCGGTTATGAGAGTTGCAGTGAGAGACAATCTCATTTTCTTTGCTGCACGAAGGAAGTTCATTGGGTGTTAGAGAGAACACCTTCCTCTGGAAAACATTTCCATTGCCACGTGCGCAAGGCAGCCCAGAATAAAGCAGTGAGGTTCAAAAGACAGAAGACAAACCGAGGATTATTCTCTCCCTCGCCTCACCACTGCATGCCTGCATGGTGCCAGCAATATATGCAAGGACATTACTGCAACACTCACGTTTCTTGCTGTGAAATGGGTTTCTGCTGTGGCAAGGCTGGGAGGTGGACATGAAGTTGTATTTTGGGGCTACATACAATTCACTGTAGAAGAAAAGCTACATCCAGAAGTGCATTTTTATTTATGCTGGCTACGTATATGTCTATACGGTCAGCAGGCAGTTTTGGTGGATGTTGCTTTTGCCCTTTTGACTCACTTTTTCCTTCTTTGATTTTGAAAGAATTAGAAAATAGGAAAATTAAAAGCCGTCATGTGTTTCTCTTTCCTTCTTGAGCTCATAACAGTATTTATGAAAACGTGCATGGTTTTCAAATACTATATTGAATTTATCTATATTTTCCTACTCCGCTTCTTACCACATTCTAAAGTTATTCTGTCCGTTATAATTTAATAAGGGCAACACCAAAAGTATTTTAGAGAAAAATATATTGTTTTATACATATGAAATTGAAAAAAATATTCATAGAAATAACATTTTCTATTGTTATAGCATCCTCTCGTTAGAATATCTTTTCTGCTGACTTTTACATCTGTCCAAAATATTAAAAAATATTTTTTTCTTCTATAATATTTACCATGAAAAAAAGGTCTGTAATTTTGAAGCTTGTTTGTGTATATGTATAAATGAACATACATATAAAACACTTTGGGAATATATACCTGCAAAGCAGGCAAGAATTGAAGCTATAACTTGGTGTAACAACCTCATATGCAATAGCGGAATCATTTATGTAAGCAGAGAGAATTAAATATTATATGGAATAAAAAATTGTGAAACTCGGAGCTCCAACACAAAACTTAAGATATTCAACCGTCTACTTTGTAGGAAATTAAAAGTAAACAAGGCAACATGGTACATAGCAGTTTTTACCAGTAACTCATCATCAGGAAGATTTTCCTTCCCAAACCAGCAAGAAGCAGAAACAAGCTGGCAAAAAGATGAAATCCCTTTACACAGTGTGTTTACCCTGAAAACACAGGCAATAAAGAGAATGTCAACGGCGGCAGCTCCAACCTTCCTTGTCACCAGATTAAACAAAGAACGAGCAAGGACAAGGAGTGGACCCTCCACGACCATTCGGCTTGCTGTGAAAGGCCCCATTCTCTCCCCAGCAGGCATGGCAGAAAGCTGGTTCAAGATGTGAACAAGTGCAACGTGTCGAGGCAAACTGGCCCCACTGCAATCTGAAACCAAAGCTGCAATTAATGACGTGTGGAAGGTAGCCAGGCACTCCTAGTATTATGATCAAATGAGACCACACAGAGGAAAAAAGGACCTTTATCACATTGCATGTACTACAGAAGGGCAGTCAGGCTTCTCACAGTAGAAGAGATTTATTTTTTTTGTTCTTTGTGGCTCTATTCCCATTGACAGGCATTCTGAGTTTTTACCTTGAAGCTTGAAAATTTCTTGCTTCTGTTTTATTCCTAAAAAAAAAGGCTTACATGCTCAACAGCATAATTCTTTTTCCACTCCAATATCACCTATATCTATATATTTTTCCGTTATTATATGCTTTCTGTCCTCACAGTTACAGCAATAATATTATGCTATTCCAGTGTTTTTATCCTAGAACTATTAGAATGATCTGGATCAACATTCAAACTGCTTTCACATTGCTATTCTACCCTGAGGAGTTCCTCATAGCTTCAGCCACATGCTGCCAGCACTAGCAAAATTCAAGGTATTTTTTCAGATGACACCAGCTTCAAATATTTTTCCTTGCCAGTGTTTCTCCGAGACATTGTACAACCATTTTTCCTTTGGAGAAGACTAAAAGTGAAGAGTGTGCCTTAAAATACAAAATAGGATTGGCTACGTCCAGTCAGAGCCTCGTGGATGCCATTAGCATCACTCATATCTTAAAAGAAGAAGCATTAGCGAAACTTATCCAAGATGTGTATTGTTAAAATTGCATCTTCCCATCATTGCCATCATTATTAGTCACTATTACATTACTATTTCGATGCTTTACCAAGTTAGAACCCCAGAGTGTAGTACCTGGCATTCACACTGATAGTAAGATGCTGTAGCTGAAAAACTTTGTTCTCTAAGCAAGACCAAAAGTGAAAAAAAAAACACATTAATTTATTTTGCTAAAAAGGCAACTACTGCAGAGTTAGGAAACAAACCAAGCTGAACTTAGGCAAGGATTTAACTCCTCGTTCATCCTTTTCTTTCTTCATTCTCCCTTGCTCATTATTTCTTTCATTGGTATGTTTTGGGGTTAATATTGCAAGACTAATTCACATATCTTTATTTAACCATGTATTTTCAGGGTGTAATGCTAGTGACTTAGATGAAAGAAACATGGTCGATATTCTTTGCAGACTAGATAAAACATCTGAAATGGGGACACTACCTCAAGCACTTTTTGCAGTCCCATTACTACCGGGACTTTAAGGCATTAAAATACTAAACAATAATGGGGGGAAAGGAGGGTAATACAAACATATCTCATTTTTCTTTCACATTTTAACAGCACAGCTGATAAAGGCAGGCAGCTGCCTTCTTTACTAATAATGCCCAATCAACATAAAACCTCTTAAAAATTGGTTGCACTAGGACAGCCATAATTCATTATGAAATTTTATTGTGCATTTACTGTGCAAACAAAGAAATCTGTGATTGAATACCACACTGGAGAGCACCAAAGGTGGAACCAGACCCGAATCAGTGCTTACTGTTCAGCATTTTTCACTACCTAAGATACTTGTTGTTGGCAGATGTTATTTTCGCGAACTGTCACTACGTATTTTGACTTAGATGAGAAGTAGGCTGATTCTATGCGCATTCGTGGACACATACACTGCTAAAATATGCAGAGCACTGAATCCTCACATAATATGCTCCAAATGGAGCCCCAGTTAGGATCTTAAAAGAGCTAACTGTGCTCTCAGGAATACTAGGCTTCTTCTCATTGCTCATTAAAGCCAAATAAATTATCTTTAAGGTTTGGATTTTATTTTTGATTCATGGTTATGTGTCACTGCCAGTTCTCCATAGGGACATACAGGCTGGAAAAAAAAAAAACAAAAAAACTACTTTAAAGGAGGAAGGGAAGTTGCGATACCAAATTTAACAGGACCAGCACCAGTCCAAATGTAAGGGGTCTAGCAGAGGTGCCTGCCAATGAAGTAGCAAATAAGTATATTTGAGTTTCTCCTTCCTGATTATAGCCTCTCTGCAATTATAAGGTAATATGCCAAGCACCAGGGCCAGTGCAGAGCAGGGGAGGAAAGGCAACCCCAGGGACTAGCGAGCCCAGAGCCACAGCCTGCGCACAGCTGGCTCAGCCTCGGCTGCAGACACCAACAGACTGCGTGGAGGGGGACAAGCAAGGGACACCTCTTGGCATCGACCTGAATTTCATTGTCTGGACTGTCTTCTAAAACTGCATTTTAATTTTCTCCTGGGTATCAGAGAAATAAAAGCATCTCCATGACACAACTTGGCATCACAATTAAGTGCCTTCGCCCAGGCAGGTGAAGGGACTTGTCCCCTACGTGTGGCAGAGCACATTAAAAAGGACTCCCATAAAAAATTGGTTGCTTCTTTGTTTTTTAACCTAACACCGGGTAGTACTTGGGAAAGCCCAAGATTTCCTGCCTGCACTAAATTCCTCCATAAAAGGCACACAAGTAGGATCATCTTTTATGAATGCAGAAAGGCTAAAGGCTGTATTTCCAACAAGATTTCAAAGAGTAAACAAGCACACCAAGTGGGATTTTCAAATGCCTTTAGGTACATAAATCTTCGATAATTATGCAGGGAAGGGAAGCAAGGAGGGAAAAACATAGTAGCATGAATCCTGGGTGACTGATATTTGAATCAGTTGTGGCGTGGATTTGGAGCATTTGTGGAGTAGAAGATGCAGATAAAACAGCTGACCATTATAATTCTCTCCTCAGAGAAACAGAAGCAGCTCTTTTGCTGAACGAATATATCGACATATCTACACAGCATACTTTCCATCCTATTAAGTACAGTGGGCTATTGGCTACAATACATCACAGAAAAGGTTTTGAAATCTTTTGTCCAGAAGGTTAGAACATAAAAACTTCATTTTAAAAACATTTTTCTATTCAACTGGACTGACCTGAATTTAGAAAACAGAAACTCTTAGGATTGAAATTGTCAAACTCTCACTGAAGTCAGACATCAAATATTGATAAGTAGCAATCTTTACCTTCTTCTCCAGGGAGAGACCGGCCTGCTGTTGGGCAAGCACAGCTGCTTCCATTTGCCTTCTTTCAGTGACGAAGCCAGGAAAGCTGGGGATGCCACAGGAGACGATGCGCTCCCCCTGCCCTGTCTGCGCCCGGCCTCCCCGCCAACCACTTGGCATTTACAAGAACAGCACAACAAGGAATAACGTGCTTCCAGTGTCTAAAGAGGCAGAAAGGAAGTGCTAATGAGAAATCAGTTCATTGTCATCTCGGTTTTTCCCTGTGTGTTCAGTTGTCGCTCGCTTCTCTCTGCTGACCGACAGCGCCGGTGCCAGCTGTGGGCTGAATGGGAACCTTCTGGCCTTGCTTAAATAGACCGTTTGTCAGTCTATTTGTACAGATTTGTAGAGATTCGCTGGGTGCAGACTTGCACACTGAAGCAGGCCCAGTCTTTCAGGTTCTGCTACCTCAGCTCACGATGTTTGTCATTGAAGACTTACTCCCGCTTTCGTTAATTTAGCGTAGAAGAACCAGTTTCCATTAACCTGATGTTTTATCCTTTGTCCCATCACTAAGGTTTCCACACATGCTTCACATTGCTCCTACGCTACAGGAGACAGGAATATACATGCACACGTGCTATATCTTCCATTTTAGTGCATTTACTTGTTTTCCACTTTTATGGAATGAAATAACAAAATTAATGCATACCAACTAAATGATTGAATGGCAAGTAAGGAAGAGGCCTATATTTCCCTTTGTTTTTTCTACAAGAAGCTCTGACAAGCTGTGGAAAAATGAAGTAAAAAAGAGGACCGATAAGCTCACATTAGAGTCAGGTGAATAGAAGTGGTAAATAAGCTAGGCAGTTGAAGTTGAAAGAAAACGTGTTTTTAAAATGGGTCTAAGCTTGCTGCTGTATATCAAATAAAATTTCCTCCTTCTTCCTATTATTTGGGAAAATACATGCAAGACTGGGGTCAGGCTTTGCATGCAAAAAAATAAAATTATGTTAACGAGCAGAAGAACCTGTTTTACTATAGTTCTAAAAATCCAAAAAATATGTATTTTATATACTTTTAGCAGCAATAGAAAATTCTTCTTCTACCCCTGCCCTCCCAATTCCTACCAAGAAGGATGATCCTCTGGAACTAGATTTTTGCCAACAATTTCCTGCCTTCTTAGGGTATTCATAAGAGGGAACATATGTTAACCATTCCTGTTTCCCTTTCATTTGTTGGCCTTCAGATGACCCTGTCTCCACCACAATGCCCAAGCATTATCCACGTGAAAACAGACCCTCAGGACACTGCCACAATCCACTATTGCACTACACACCTACATAAGGCAGTTGGTGTTCGCTAGGGAACCACACAGGAGTCACTGAAAAATATACGATTAAAGGGGATTTTCCAGGTCATCAAGTTCTGCCTCTTATCATCAAAGACAAGCATGCATTGTAGATATATCAACTGATAACTTTAAAATAAGTTAGGCTGATTCATTGTATTCTTATACTTGAGATAGGAATCTATTGGAAAGATGCTTTAGAGAATCACTTCTCTGGACCACCTGATCAATACCTAAATTCATGGGCAATTTTGCTTCTTTCCATTTCATAGTGAATCTTATGATAACTGGAGTTTGGGGAGGGGTGAAATTTTGTTTTCAGCCTTTCCACAAGAACATTTCAGCTTTCATATAAGAGGAATTACTTTTAGCCTTTATGGTTGTGAAGCAAAGTTTGAAAATATCAAACCATGCTCCACATCACAGGTAACTAAAGAAAAGTAATGAAAAAATATTTTAGAATACACATTCTTGAGGAGTTTCTACATAAATGATGTTTCATTGATAAAGAGGAAAAGGCTTGAAGCTTTTCTGTAACTTGATGACTCTTGAAAGGACAGAAAGTAAGTTCCCTGAAGAACAAGGGAAACAGTGGCAGTCTTGCATAAGGAGCTTTACCCCAACCAACTCTGCATTTTGAGGCATTTGTCTGAAGACAGATGAAATTTCGACCTAGATTTTGATATTCTATACTTACTAGATAAAAGAAACACATGGATTTGGATATCCTATGTCAATCCATGTGTAATATAAAATTGGGAGATACTTTAAAGACCATTCTTACTAGATGACATTTTCCAAAAGAAGAAAACACTCTGAGTTTTTTTTTTTTTAATTGTATTTCCCAAGAACAAAGCCTGACTGTTAACAGTATTATCTCTCATTGGTCTCGTTTAAAGTAAACCAAATCAGTACATTTATTGACAATAAAAACTTTCCACAAGTAAAAGACTCAGAGCAGGTTTCAACAGGAATTTTGGGGTGTGTAAGTCTCATTAACAGCTCTGGAAAAACACTTTCAGTCGTAAGTATAATGCTTCATTAGCATTTCCTTTCAAATCACTTACTTACTTAGGTTAAATTGTTTAATAGCTTTTCTACATTTGATTTGCTGCATGGCAGGTACATTTTTTTTCTTTTGCCTTTTGGAAGTGCAATAGCAACTTTCTGGCAATGGGAAAGATAAGCTATGCAGTCACTGAATGAATTTAATTCTTTAGAAAAAATATAGCAATAGTAGCAGTTTATATGTATTTGAGAATTGATCCTGCATATGTATTTTTATTTTTACAAACTATTCCATTTCTGTCCTGGCAAAGGACTCAGAGTTAAGAGACACACAGTGTACAGTGCTTTATTTAACTGCAGGGCAATTTCAGCAAGGGTAGCAGCAGTGCAAGCTTCTGCATATTTGTCAAGCTGTCTTCTACTCTATTTTGGACAAGCTACTTCTAGAAATCAGTTTTTCCTATTTCTCATTTAGTGCTTGAGTTAATTTTAGAAATATCATTTGCACATTTTGAGAGATTTTTTTTTCATATCACAGCTTCAAATTCCTTTTTTTGGTCATCAGAAAAGATATGAGCAGTCAAAGTATGAGCTTCATTTTGCTACTCTAATACCAGACTGGTCATGTCTACCCTCGGCTACCACAGCCCTGTGCTAGATGAGATCTCCACTTGCTGATTTCTTTAAAGATCACCCTTCCTTCTCTATAAGACACAGAATATTACTGCAGAACTCAAGCTATCATTATCTAATATATATATATATATATATATAATCTCCTATGGTTATTACACTCTGCAATTGTATCACAGCAGCTTTGCATAGGTCAGGTTTCTCCAAGGAGAGGAAATGGTACATTGGCCAAAAAGAAACCCTGAAAAAATCTTTCTAGGATTTACTTTATTTTGCCCTTTAGATAGGTTTTGGCACTTTATATAATGAAAAACATCTCTACATTTTTACTTATTTGCAAAGACATACATGGATAGTGCCATGAACCTGAAAATGAAAAATTCTGCAGAAAGGATTTCAGGTTCTGCCAAGTAAATCACAGCCTACAAAGACCTGGCACTTTATTTCCTTATGGCTGCAACACTGTATTACTGCAAGGGTACATTTTTTTCCTGTCATCTTTGACATTATAAACATTATTTTCTGCCAAGAAATAAAGAACTATCCAGCAATTTTTACCTTATTCTATTACCTGGAAACATTAGGAAAACAGAAGTCTCAAAACAGAGGATCATAAAGGTCCTCCATGTTTTCCAGTTGTTTTCTCATCCTGTTAGGCACTGTGTTCCAGATTGACATTGTATGGTAAGCAGAATATCAAGGAAACATAAAAATGCATTTTTTTTTACTTTTTTTTTTTTTAAATAACCTCATTTAACAAGACAAATATATTCCCTCTTTTATAGAATAAAATCACCTTCCTTAAAAAAGACCAGAAGGAAACTGGTGAGCTGGCTACAGAAGAATATCCTGTTTGTTTCATTATTTATTCTTTATCTCTTGCAATGCATATTTTTTTCTTTTACCACAAAAAATATAATTTATGATCTGTCTTATTGTTTTCAGAATTATTTCTAATACATCAATTCTCTCTTTATTTTCCTCCATGTGGTGAGATAGATCTAAGTCCTCAGAAGAGGTATTTCAATAGTGATACTTCAAGAAGAACTGTCTCATGGTTGTTGAAACACACTGTTAGTTTATTCTAATTTTTACCAGCTACCTTCTTGGAAATAATTAACAATCAGGTACTGATCTGAGATGTCAGGTTTACTCCACTCTACAGTAAAAGGGATGCTAGTATCATCCACTGTATCTTTTGGTCCCAGGTCAGATCAAGCATATGAGGCCTAGCAGGTGTTTATCTTATTCTTTAATATAAAAAAAGACTGTAGGACTGAGTAACAGGAATACAAGAGGAGAAAGGAGGATTGGAAAAATTGTAATGGTGTTGAAATGAGTTATAGGCTACAGAAAACTGCCACACCTGGTATGAATAGAAGAAGAAGGGGCTAATATTTGCTGCAAGAAAACAGGTTTGACATTTAATTGCAAGGAGAGTCAGGCTTTAGAATAGCTTGCCTGGGAAGGATGTGGAATTTATATCTTTTTCAGTTTCAAAGAATACAAACAATAGCTCTGCTTCTGTGAAGACTTAAACAGAAGAGTAGCTTTCATGTGGTGCTTCTGCCTTTGAAGTCAATAGGAAAATTTGCATGTGAAAGTTCGAGCATCCTTAAGTTAATAGCCACTATTGCCCCAAACAATGTCTAAACTAGAAGGAACTATACACATATATGTACATATGTATATGTATTAAACCGAGAACAAATGTTATCAGGAAAAAAAAACAGTAGATCAGCAATCCAAATTATTTAAAAACAATGACGTGATGAGCTACATCCATGAACGTGTCATGATTGTTTCATTCAGTGTAAGAAGGGAGCAGAAACAAGCAGTTCTGTTACCAACTTAGTCTTCTCCAATTAATTTGTTTTATTTTATTTTTCAGAAGTCCTGCATTCAGAAGAGCACAACATCTGGACTCATAGAATCATAGAATCATAGATTGCTTAAGGTTGGAAGGGACCTCTAGAGATCATCTAGTCCAACCCCCCTGCACACGCAGGGTCACCTACAGCATGTGGCTCAGGGCTGCGGCCAAGCGGGTTGGGAAGATCTCCAGAGAAGGAGCCTGCACAGCCTCTCTGGGCAGCCTGTGCCAGGGCTCTGTCACCCTCACTGTTAAGAAACATTATGATAGGACTTAAATGAACATGCTGCTAAGATAATAACATTAAAAACATAATTATACCCATTCAAAAATTCTAACAAAAAGGTTTCAGACAGAACATATTCATTCTCTAGAAAATTACAGAGGTTTCTGTTGCTGAAGTCAAAGACATCTGCAGATGTAAGTCTATAAGAACACATGTAGAACCTAAGTTGAGATGAGTGAGTTAACAATTCATCAATCAACTACTAAGTCACAGTAGTAAAAATACTCTCTAAATCCAGCCTAAGAACCCTTTAAAAACATCTATTTGGAACCTAGTAATTTTTAAGACATGTAAAATATAAAAATATTTGGATAGGGGAACAAGGAGATCAAGAGGTAAAAAGGACAGATAGTTACCCACTCCCTGGGTAGAAATCACAGTATTTTACTGGAAATCACAGCAAAATAAATGGATACGAGAAGAGAAAGCAGTCAGTTTTCACAACATGGGAAAACTTGAAATCAAGAGTGGTGATGATAGCAGGTTTAGTAACCTCCAAGATTAGATGTTTGCCAGGCGAGGCTCAAAGAGCGTTACTCCTTTGCACAGCTGTAAAATTGTACAGGCTCCTCCATGAAGATATAAAGAGTAAATGTGTCTAGGGAGAATGAAGGATATTATTTTCTCCATTTCTTTTCCCACATTTCAGGTGATCATTGGCCCCCATATGGAGAGTATCCCAACATGATGCTTCAAATAAGCTCTGTTGAATCTCACTGCTCAACGGGAAGATGACCAGGAGAAAGTTGTGCTGGCTGAAATCTTCCAAGAACTTGCATTATAAAACCATAGTTACATATAGCTATGTACACTATACCTATACTTAAAACTGAAAAGACATGCTCCTAACATTTTGCCTTTAACTGCATGGTGTTAACCGTGTTGCATTATGCGATCCCTAAAGTGTTTGATAAGAGCAGTGTGTAAAACTGTCAGTTCTCCCTAAGTTACGTTTCTTGTCACAAATTGTCATCCTACTGCAATAACACTACATATTGTCAAAGGAAGCCTATATTTATTACACATCCAGAAGTGCCTGGATCATCACAAACAGCGTATTAATGTTTTATGTTGAAGGACATAAACACACTTTTCCAAACACATTATTCCCTACAGATGCTTTTCAGAGGTTGTTTTCCTGCTCCTTGTGTGAATGGCATTTTAGCTACCATAAGGCCAAGTTGTCCTTCCTGCCAGCACCAGCTGTACGCACAGCACCAGCCTCTGAGCGAACACAGCAGCCTTACAAGTGCTACAACACTGCTTTCTAATTGCTACCTGTGCTAGAATAGTTATGATAAATAGTGGCTTAAATCCCACTTTCTGCAAAAATAGAAGCTCCAAATCCCTGACAATGTTTGGCGTGACACCCTCTGATGTGACCCAGACGAAACTGGCCTCCTCCACACATGCTGTGCTGCCATCTGAGCCTTCAGGCAAGGCTTGTGCAGCCATCCTTTCGTACAACAGAGTCAGGGCTGCTATCTTAAGTCCAAAACCTACTAAGATGTCTAACTATTAATATTAATAATTGACTTGATTAAACTAAACAGTTGGGATTGCCAGCAGAGAGAACACAGAGGAGTCTCCAGGGGAGCGCACACTAGGGGTCCTTTCTTAATGCAGTTTGTGTGTCAATAGCTTGAGTGCTTTAGTGGGTCCTATCTGCGTGTCTGCAAGTTGGGAGCAATTTGGCAGCTTTTCTGTAATCTGTCACTCTACTCCAGTGTGCACATGTGAGCAGTTATCCAACACAAGAAATTTCATCTGCCCCTGCTTTCAGCGTGCAGGTCATTTTTTTGCAGGCAAGTGGGATTATTTAGCTATTATGTGTGGTAAGATGACTGAAAGCCTGGGAGACCTACTTTTAGCAGGTCAGCCCCAGGGTTGCCATGGGGGTACCCATAGGGATTCATATGCAAACAGCCTTAGGAATGACTGCTGAGGATGAAGGGGAGGGAGCAAGGCCCCACATATCCATGAGAATAAGGACAGCATAAGGATTGCACGCACTTAGGCTTCAACATTATTCATCCCCATCACCTCTCAACATTGTGAAAGCCACTGCCCTGCGTGATTCAGCAGCATCCGCCCTCCCTGCCCAGGCTCTCCTGCTGAATGCAAATGCAACCAGCAATGAGTAATTTCAGTTCAGCTTGTGCGAGTTCTCCTTAGGAGAGAAACTGGCTGCTCCAGTTTAAACGGACCGTAAATGAAATATTTTCTTCAGATCAACACTTAGGAGCACAAACAAAATTCTTAAATCATTCTCCCATCTCTACAGCTCCTATTCAAGGCTACAGTGATGCAGGGATGAGCAGGCAAGAGATACTGTTCAGAATTGGCAGTCACTTAAATACGATTTCAGTCAATTTTCCCCATTAACAACAGACATCCCTTGAAATGTATTGAGGTGTATTGCCAACAAATGTTAAAGCCTCATGATAAAACTTGGCCTGACATATCTTGGGGGGTTTCCTGGCCTTGCAGCTGATTTAATAAATCAGCTTTGTGGCAGAAAAGGAAAAAAAAAAAAAAGAAAAAAAATGTTTGCTGCTGAATGTCCATAGGGAACAGAAGACACTGGAATGGGAAGGGCCACAGAAGCTGAACAAAAGGCAGGGGCTAGCGGACAAACCTAAACCTAAGGCAACCTAAACTAGGTTGATATGTTTACCTTTTCCATAGTACTCTTTGATTATATGACCCACTGAGGGAACATAATATGTCCATAAACGTCTAGTGTTGACAGCAACTTTCCTGTCCTCCCTCAGCCAAAACTGAGAAAGCCGTAGGAAACACCGGTTGGCATTTTCTAGATGGTCACAGTGTTCTGTCCCCTGTTGGCCTCTCCACGCCCCTATTGCATCCCATAAGAAAAGCTTTGTGGAGCTGTGTTCGTTTAGCTTTCTGCAGGAACTAAAAAGCTGCTAAGGAATTTAGTAGCCCTTCAGTGTTTGGCAGCCTCTCCCTCCCCCCTCCTGGCGGAACAGCTGTTAGTGCTAAATCAGCTCAAGTACGAGATAGGAAAATTTAGCTTTGAAAGGGATGC
Organism: Nothocercus julius; assembly: GCA_013398735.1. Lineage (NCBI taxonomy): Eukaryota > Metazoa > Chordata > Aves > Tinamiformes > Tinamidae > Nothocercus > Nothocercus julius. The sequence continues at coordinate 3,781,013 of VZSV01000035.1, read as the reverse complement.
AGGAATGCCAAGTGAGATGTGGGGTTCTGGAAAAAGCAGGATGAAAGTAAATAGCGTTTGGTTATCCATGATGGAAGCTGTGTACACACCCAGCGTTTAATTATAATATATCTCCAGTTCACAGCTCAGATCAAACTGCACCAAAACTCCGTTTGATTTGTTAGACCTCATATTTATTAGGACAGCATTTCATACAAGAGGGAACCACAGAAATGCAGAGAAAAAAATCTGTCCCTCACTCCTTTCAAAACAAAAACAAAACAGATTTGATTATAAAAAGATAATGACAAAGATAGTATCAGTCTCCAAACTAGGCAGATGACAGCAAATTATTTTTCACGGCCACTAGGAATAGGAAAAAGAGAAAACTGGCTAATTTTGCAATAACTTAGATTAAATACTGGGGAAATTCTGAAGGCACTGAGAGATGAGCTGCAAAATTAGACTCTCTAGGAAGCCTGGAAGATCTTCCTTGGAGGTTTTTAAGAGCGAACACCAGATGAAGATCTCTTAGGTACACCGCAGAGTCTAGCTGAGCACACCTGAGCTTGCCACAGCACCCAGGCATGGATTAACCAACCTCTGGGTTTTCTCCTGGGCCACAGCTCAAGACATAAGGAGATAGGGAACAGAAAATTCATTAAAGGTACACAGTGTGTCTCTCTCTGCAATGGAAATGCCTTTTAAAGCAGTCATAAAACTGTGACTAATGACAGCATTAGAGCTGAGGAAGGGAATGGACAATTCTATTCTGAGTCTCTCTACTAGACACTCCTAACTCGTTAATCCAGGCTTTGAGTAAATGGGCTTAAGTTATTTATAAATTCTGAAAAATCAGTGAATTTCAGTCCTTCTCCTCTATGTGTTACGGTCAACCCCTAAAAAAATGTTACATTAAGTCACAGAGGAAGTTTTTCTATGGAATGTGACATTAGAAACATCAGCACGGTGCAAGCAAGCAAACATACCGCGGTTATACCAAAAAAAAAAAGTCCTACCACACACTTCTGACCAGATGGCTCTGAGCTTAGCGTCATCCAGGTTTAATTATTGCAGCCTGTGTTAGAGAACAAAGCAAGGTGCCCAGGAAGAATTCTAAGCAGGTATTTAAGCCCAATTGTGGGCTCTGTGAACATGGGTGACAATGAAATCACCGCTGTTCTGCTGCGCTTTGCATTGGACAGTGTTCGGCTCCAAGCCCATGAATGCAATCCACGGTACCCAGTATCACCACAGTGGCCAGGGAACACCAAAGGAGTGAAAACCCTGGCCTGTAATGGCAAGTGTGAGAGCATAGGATAAAAAGATTTGACAGCGGCTGCCCCGAGACTAAAGCTTAGTCACAGGGGACTTAAATATGTCTCTTTAAGTAATAAATCGGGGATGAAGGGGTATAAAATCACTTTACCTTAGCTCTTTCTCATGAAGCTCAGCACATAAATAAACTCCTTCTACCAAGGAGTACAAAACTACTCCTACAAACAGCAAGGGAGGAGAAACAAAAATAATTTATATTATTCTGACTGATTCTACTAGAAAGGAAGCATTCAGGTCTGTGTCTGTGCTGGACTAACAGAGCTTGTACAGAGATCCCTACTTGAGAGCAGAAAAGGTACTAAAGCAAGTCCCCTTCTCCCTTGCACACTTCATCCTGAAGCAGACTTTGGCCTAGGTAGGCAGGAGCTCTGTGGACTTTGGCTGGTGTTTGCATAGCACTCGCCATAGGTAATCCATTCTCAAGCAAGATTTTATATCTCACCGAGACCAGAGCACTTTAAGCTACTCCTCTGAAAAGAAGGACGTGCAAGAAGCCATTATCACACCCTTCCTTGCACATTTCTTGCTGCTTATGTCAGGCTCACCAAGCGCACACTTTGTCTTTCTTTCCTTCTTTTTGTTTTTTTTTTTTGCTTTGTTTTCCTGAAAGCAGTTCCCAGCACTCGGCTGAACAATAACGCTCAAACGTTGCCGGCTGCTTTCGTGCCTTTTCCTGCTATTTTCCTTCTCCGCTGACCTCCTGCCCCGCCGCTCTCAGCCGATGTGCATTTCTTTTGTAATTTCAGCCCCAGGCCGCCTCATTCCCCCCTGTTAGAAGCCAGCCCCTCGGGAAGGGTCTCCCACCTTCCATGTCTCCCTTCAGCTTCGGCTGAACCCGGTGCCCTCTCCTCCGCCAGCACAAAGTCCGCCTCGCGTCGGGGGCACCCCTTGCCGCTCCCAGCGTCGTCCCGACGTTCCCCTGCCATTTGCACGGGTTGGAGCATTTCTCCATCAGCTCTGGAAAGAGGGCACTGTATCAACACACGGGATGAAGCTTTTCCTTATGCTACACCACCTTCCATGAGGTTCAGGTCAAGGCTACTTTTATAAACTCATTCCCTTCTGCCAGCAAGCCCAGTGCGTGGCCAGGAGCAGCAGAGTTGGAGGGGCTGGTGTGGTCAAAACACCGCTGGGGAGGCAGGACGATCGCCACCGCTCACCTCTGCACAAAAGGCTTGTGCTCGCAGCGAGACCCACGGCCATCCTCAGCACTCAGAACTGTACGGTCCAAAAATCACAGCCACATGGTCATGCCTGCATTTTATGTGCGTATATTAAATATGCAAACATTTATAATTTCTTAAAAAAAGAGGCCAAACAAAACCAAGACATACTTCTTGGGTTGCTGGTCATTAAAGCATGAAGGTTGTAGTTCTTAGGATTCCCTCCATAATGATAAAAATGAGACTCTCTTTTTTTTAACAAGAAGCTGGGATTCTCGATAGCGTTCTGACCAATATATTAGCAGTAAAGATTTTCCGTGGCTGAGACAAGTTAATCACCCCATTTCACTATGATCTTAACAAAGCATTTGATTTGCAGCTTTCTGAGGAACAGCAGCGGCTGCGGCTCCGGGAGGCCGCGGTGGCGGCGGCGCCGCGGCCCGGCCGCGTCTGCGTTTTGCTCAGAGCCGGGCAGGCGCCGGAAGAGCCGCCGCGCTCCGGAGGGAACGGCTTTCCAGCTACGCGGCTCAAAGGGTCATCAGCTCCGCCAGCGTTAAATTGGAGAGGTCAGTAATGTGGCACGAAAAGCATTAAAAACAAATGCCCTGAATAATTAACGAAGGAAGAAAGATCGTGGCAGGGGACCGACGAGTACCCACGGTGCGCCCGAGCAATCCGCAGCCTCTGTACCGAGGAGGACACGAGTCTGCCAGAGAAGACCAGCTTCCACCATGGATGCCTGTCCATGCACATACATTGCTCGCCCTAAAGCCCCAGCTCCTGCACGTGGGAAACCATCCTTTGGGCTCAGAAATCGTCTTTCAGGCTTACTGCTGACTTTCTGCGACAGAGCTGTGCACTGAGACTGCACTTTCAGGGTTCTCAATTTTCTAATAGAACAACCAATAGGTCCAACGGGACATTTTATGTCTTCCCATCTCTTCACACTGAAGTTCTGTTTAGGAACAGTCAGGAAAAAGCTAAGCTCTGGGAAAAGCAATATAAAATGAAAAGGAATACAATTTGAATGAATTTGTTTGCTAAACAAATGGTGTTTGTACAGTGCCAGGTTGTTCATTTCTATAGGCTTCACAGTACCTCATTCTTAAAATGAGGAAAACATTATTTTTGTTACCCATGAATAGCATCTAGCAAGAATGATAACACCTCATGTAGAAGATTAGTAACTCTTTTGACAGGCCACTAACACGAAAACAAGTAATAAATTAGCTGTAAAATGGAGTCACTCTGGATGCAGTGCCAGAGCACAATTGCTTTGTAATTTGTTTTGCTAATATATATGGAATTACTCAACCTCCCCACCTGAGAAGTGAGGTTATTTGTTTGCAACTGACTTCTCATTACCCCATCTTGTTTTTTTCTTGGTTGTGTTTTTTTGTTTGTTTGTTTGTTTGTTTGTTTTCCTGTAAAACAGTTTAAGAGTCAAATCCTGAGGTCTTTATTCATTTAAACCTTATTCGAACAAGTGTCTTACTGAAGCTACCTGGAAAGCCTGGGCAGGTACAAAGGGAGTCCATGGATCATATCTGCATACTTGTAAAGGGAAAAAAAGTACTGAAGAGCTCAGTACTGAAGAAAAGTACTGAAGAGCTTGCACATTTTCATAAAGTCCGTAACTCAGTTTCTTTGGACACAAGCAAAAGGAAATTGATTTCTTTGGTCACAGTTCCTGCATATTTTCCCTTGTATTCTCAAGCTGCACAGCAGATTAAAAATGATTATGCTCTGAGCTGCCTACAGCTCTTTAACGAGAGGGAATAAACCAATATAAGGCAAGCAAACTGAGCCCAGTGGAATGGAGTCTGCATTTTACTGTAGACATTAACAAAAATGAAGTCTCCAAACTTTTCAGTTGGAAACAATGGAGGAGTTTATTTGTCTGCATTCATATTTTATTTAATAATTTGCAGAGTAAGCATGCCAGTGGGGATTGTGCACACTAAATGAAGAGAAAACATTGAAGATTATTCACAAGAAGCAAATTTTGATTTGGTAAACCTGAAGTGTGGGGGGTTCTTTTATTTAAGCCAAACCTGCTGTCACATACTCCATGCACAGCCCTGTTGGAGAGAGGAAAAGCAGCATTTTCCACTGGTGTTATCTCGAATCCCAAAGACCACACGGGGTCCCAGGGGTACCATCCACAGAGGGCTTCAGTCGGGCAGTCAGGCCAGTGCTTCTCACCACACTCATGAATTAGTAGGATGCTTGCCCAAAACCCAGGGCACTTTCTGTACCTGACCTACCCAAGTAGGACCACAGGGTTAGGGTGAAGTACTGAAAATTCGGTGAGTATAAAACTCTTGTCACAGAGCCCCTCTCACAGCGCCAGCTGTCACTGCAGTGGAGTTTTTGCTGAAAGTAAAAAATCCAATTTGCAGCTTTCTAAGAGAAGGCTCTTAGCAGTAGGATCCATTTTACAACTTTTTAAAAAAATAACTTCTTATCAGTGTCAAATTGAAATCAAGCTTATATGGTGAGGGCCATTCTGAAAAGCGGCATTCTTTATCAAAGGAGAACATTTTTTCAGGCACACCCAAAGAAACTGTAGGCAAAAAAAAACCCACACCCTACATATGTCCACAAATATTGCAGGGACCCAAGCTGAAAAACAAAAAGCACAGCTCTATGAGGAGAAACCTGTAAATTAAAAATACCCTTAGCTTTTGTAAATTCTAACTAGGTAAGAATATTATTCATTCTCTTGAGGTTTCCAGGCAGCAGAAAACTACTAAAACTATGCAAATCACTTGCAGCTGCCCTTGGTGTAATTTATTCTTGTAGTACCACTATGGTCTATTAATAAATTCTCTTCAGAGGCCTGTGACTTCTTATAGCAAATTAGCCAAAAGGTACACCGTATTCACACTGGGTAGCAATAACCAGGCACACGGTGGAGATATATATATATATATATATATATATATGTGAAATGCATTCTGCTGAGATCCTACAAAAAATAGGAAGAGATTAGTTTGGAAATAGATTAGAGGAACTGTACATTTCTGTGTTGTAGTCAATTTGAGGCAGGTATAGAACAATAGAATAGAAAAAAAAAATCATATACACTCAATTTTTAAGTCTGTTCATTTTACTCATAAAAGCATCACCCAAATTTGATGTTTTAGAAGCCACAACAAAATCCAAGAGATGGAAAATTGTTTTTTCAGAAAAATGCAGGCATATTAGGTAAAAGGGCTACAGTATAAGAGAATGAGATATCACCAGGTCCAACTATCTGATATTAATTAAAGAAACTAGGTCTTAAAGATAATCTCTGTGTACCTTACCTTACAGATCATTCTTTCTTTTCTATTCATGAAAGTGCCTCTCTCTTTACATATGTGTTACCTACATGTGCATGTATATATACACACATATCATACACATATGTACACACATGCCCATACAAGAAGTAAACGTTAAAATCATATTCATTGCCCAGAACTCAGCTATTTGTAACTTCCCCTAATTTTATTTTTGTAGCTACTATGCTAAGGAGGCCGCCAGGTGACCAAAAGGAAAAAAAATCACAAAACACAAAAACCTTTGACCTTGAAGCCATTTTTTGAACTAGACAGTGAAGAATGTGTTCATTTTGTAAGCAGGTGGGGCCTTTGGCTGCCACACGCTTACCCAAATAGACCATGCCCGTCACAAGGAGCACCTGCTCCGCAGCTGTATCAAGTGGGAGGCAGTGCCCTTAGGAAAGCAAATTGGGCAACAGGGAAAACAGGACCAAAGAGCGCAGCTTTGCATGCCAAGCACTCATTTTGCCTCCAGAACTTCAGGGGGTGTTACAATATTTCTGCATTCTTAGTTATCTGCCATTGGCTGCTGTCCATCTTGAAAGCACCTAGGAGAAGAGCAAGCAGATAGAGCCTGCTAATAAGCCCTCACCCAAAACAAGAGGGGCGCCTTGATCCCGGGAGCAAGGGATCAAATGCAGGGAACAACAAATGGTGCGTGGGATGGAGAGCCTGAGGATCACAGCTTTCCAAAGGGGTAACTTGAGGAGAAGTGGGAGAGAGAAGGGAAGAAAAAAACAACTGCTCACTGCATTACTAAACAACACTGAGCAGTTTCTGAAGGCATCAGGGACCATGAGCTCTTCCCAACGGAGATGAGTCCTGCCCTGCACCAGTTGGACGTTAGATCTCACCACACACTTATGCACCAGTGGAAATATTTGGAGTCTCCTCCTCACTGAGAAGCAAGTAAGAGCGCCAAAGGGTTTAACGGCTACAGGCTGCCTCTGGAACTGCATTGCTGCATCATGTAATGTTACCCTCAACACCCGGCTTTGGGTCCCACGGTGCAGGCCCTGGGAGAAAAACATCCCTCCCTTTTCCTCAGAAACACCCACTGAGCACTTTGCCAGCTTCTTGGGCTCTATTCCTCACCCCAACTCTGCACCCCAATGAGAGGCAGATCATTTTCATTGCATGCATAGTTCTGCAGGGCATTTTGTAACACTCTAACCTCCCCTCCAGGCAGATTTGCCACCACCAGGCATCTGGGGCCCCTTGTCAGAGCAGAGTCTGCTGTCAAGACTCACAGATTTAAAATTTCTTTCTTGACCGGTTACTATTTCATTCTTTAAAGGGATCTTTCACAAAAAGATGGAAATCACATTTCTGTTGGACAGTGTACTATTTACAGCATGCTATGCAACAAGCCGTATATACTTATATTGGATGGATGATGGTGTACCTGATCGTAGTTCCAAATCTGTGAGGATAACTGAAAGAGATACAGCATCATAGCAAATATTGCAAAGCAGAGTTACACCGAGTAGGAAGAGACCTCCTCAGACTAAATCCAGCTCACAGACAAGTGACTACAAATAGCTGTGCCTTGATTTTTGCTTTGATCAAAAATTCACTCCACAGATTAGCACCTGTCAATCGTAACAATTTCACTTTTCAAAGATGCAAGATTTTGCCAGGGTCTAAGTTCAGTATCTTTCCCTCTCACACCCATCATCACCCATCTTATCCAGTTGGGACCAGCTTAAACATCTGCCTGCAGATCTCCCCTCTCCTCCTAGGTAATTGCTGGCAGGACTGGGTTCAAGCAAAGAGTAAATATGTAGCCACCTATGCATTTTGCTTCATTTTTCTTTGCCTAAACTTTCTAAAGATGACTCTTGATATTGTGGCAGGCTGAATGCTTCCTTTTTTTTAATGTTAGTAGAGGACAGATCTTTATCTGTTCACAACGGATGAAGATCTGAAAATAACTTGGACTGTCATGGGCACAGTCAAGCTAAAGCAGTGAATAAATAATAAATAAATAAAACAATGGTAAAGCTCTGGTCCAGCCCTTCTTAAAGTCGGTGGAAAGTCCCTTGCTCACTTCAGTCATTTTAAAAATAGTTTCTATTGCGCAGACAATAAGGAGATTACCCAGAACACAATGAGGGTTTACATGTGTGATCTAATTGGCTTTGAACGCAAGTTTAAACCAGTTTTCTCAACATATTTCACATCACACAATTGCTAAAGGGCATCTACCCAGACTTCCCCTTCCACCAAGCCAGAGAGCTGCTACAGTCTTTACAACAGCGTGAAATGGAAGAAACCCCAGAGTCCCCTCTCGCAGGCACGCGCGGCCACGCCGGCAGCTCGCTGCTCTTACCTGGCACAACACGCCTCTGGAAGGCAGCCAAGGCTGCAGGCTGATACTGATTTTTATTAAATTGGGGCACTTTACTTTTTCTGTTTTTAAATGGGATCCTAGATAGTCCAAAACTTTCTATTGGAGATTCTAAAGAGCAAAGCAGGTAACTAATGGGTGTATCTTTTATTTCTGGTATTAACGAAGAACGTATTTTCCAAGCATTTTCCAACTTTGGAGGCTTTTATATTGTTTGTGAAGGGAAACTTTAGCTACTAAAGCAGATGAGTGTTTGCATTTCAGCAAGCTGAAAATGTATTTTTTAACCTTAAAATTTCACCCAGAAAAGTATTAATGCAGGAAGCTAGGGCTCAGAAGCTTTAGATTCCTGTGAAAGTCTCAGCTCATTAGAGTATCCAAGACAGCTGCCTAAGGCTGCAAATTTCATCAGACCTTACAAGGGACCTGGGCCCTTCTAGCTAGAGGTAAGGCAGGGATAAATTAGGTGACTGGTGCCATCTGAATTATCCTATGCCAGGCAAATAAACTGAGGCCTTTCTGGCAAAATTAACTGAAAGAAGGAAAAACAAATAAACAAAAAAAGCCTTTTCTGCAATAGAACTTAGCAATTTTTTTCCCTAGTTGTTCCACTACTAGCTCTAGTATTTTCCTAAGCGGGCTTCCTCTTTTCCCTTATATACTGTTTTTGTTCTTGCACAGCTGCTTTTACACTGTCCAAGGATAGCAATCACGATGTCTATAGCTTGAAAACTAACAGGCACCGGATGCAGAGGGTACAGTTACCCTCTATGCATTGTAGCGGACTATGCATTGTAAACTCTTGACACCTGCAGATTTTGCCTCTGTGATTTCGCTAGCTCGGCCAGTTTCCTAATACATCCTCGGTTGTTAGAGCTACCCTACAGTTTGAAACTGGTTAAAAAAATAATATACACTCTATGCCAAATGTGTGACAAATTAGCTCCTAGCACATCTATTTATACAAGGTCGTACATGTGCTAGTATACACGCTAGCACTCAGACGATGAATATTCTAATCTCGCTCAGATTCAATTCCTTGGTGACTTCACAAATTGCTACACTGCTTATCAGGCATTAATACCTCTTCTTGCTTCAACATCTGCGTCACAGCTTATAAAGCAGCAAGCTGAGCCAGAGAAAGTGAGAGTCGCGTAGGGTTGGGAAAGCCCTGCAGGACTATTTGCTAAGGCTTCAATCCCAAAGCCTGGTCTGCTTGGCTTTCAGAGCTCCCTCAAGCCTCTCTGAAATACCACAGGGGCTTTCCTAATTAACCCTTGGTTATATGATTGCATATAATAAGCACCTGAAGGCTGCACTTCTCTTAATACTGATACCTTCAGGGAGACCCAAATTCCATTTCTTTCTTCCCAGAGCTGCTGACAGATACCAGATAATGACTCCTCTCATCAAGCTCTTCAAGGGCCTGACAAGGTTGAATGGCTGCTTTGCGATCCTAACTGGGCTCTCATGAGAGTAAGATTCATCCATAGGGCTGGAGGAAAAAGGAAAAGAAAGGATCTGGAAAGGGCTGTTCAGGAGAATTGATCTAGAAAGAAGGCAAAATCCTTCCTTCCTTCCCGTTCCCAAGACCTTTGACTTTACAGTTAGTAGGAAAGATTTCTCTCCATGAGAAAGAAATGTGCAAGAAATACAGGGTCCTGGAGTTATCTCAGCTCATGACTAGAGTCAACTAATTAGGCCTGATTGGCAGTTACAGATATACTAGCAACCTTCAAAATGGACTGTCATGAGGCAGGGGGGGAGGGTTGGTGTGGAAGGTTGTATGTTGTAGAAAGGCTTTTTGGCTACAACTGAAGACAGGGAGAGAGATGACTGATGAGACACAGAGCAAGATGCCACCCCAGGCCTGAGCAAGCAGTAGTCTCAATGACTAAAAGGAGCCAGCTAGAGAGCCCAGACAATGTTTCAGTTTAAGTACAATTGAAGTTGATTACTAGGGTAGTAAAAGAGCAAAGCTGGGAACTCTTAGGAACTCAGAGATATCATTACACGAAGACTATTCAGGATTCATTATCTCTCACTGTTGTAGTGCTCTGCTTCTTCTGAAGCCTGAGAGGGAAAAAATGGGTTGTACATCAGCAGCATGAGCAGCTGGAAGAGATGAGGTAGGTACATTCCTAACAGCAAGACTTTCCACCAATTAAGCACCTTTTATCCAAAGCGTCTTACAAAGGCAACTAAAAGTTACTTTCATTTTAGAGGCAGAGAGACTGAGGTATGCATACCTGGTATAATTCACTCAGATGTCAGAAAGGGTTATGTTTACGCTGCATACTGTGGGCATATGCCAAGCAGATGAAAGTTTTTCAGTTCACATGACATGATGAGAAAAGGCTATGTGAACCTGTTGGGACAGCATCAAGCGCAGGTGAAATCACGGTGAAAGGTTTTCTCTGTGGTTTGTGCCAAGAAGGGTAAATGTGGTCACCTCAGCTAATGTGGTCACCTGGCTCTAAAGCAAAATGTACAGGCAGATGTGTGCTCATATCTGCCTCTGCGTTGGAGCCTGGACAAGAAACTAAGATCTGCAAGCGGGACTCTACTGAAGCTAATGAGAGCTTAATTATTACCTTCACTGAAGCCAGACTTTACCATAGGGCTTTGACTTGTAATCACTTTAGTCAAAACCACTTTAATATTACAGCTTGCAATAGGCAGAGACAGTTTTCTGGGTGCACAACTTAGACCATGGAGGGTTCCAAGAGTAATTTAGGGTCTACCTTACATATTGGAAGGGGCAAAGTTCACATTAGGGTCCACCTTTATATTGTCCAAGGCGCCACGGATTGGTGTCTGCACTGTCATAGTAGCAAAGCTATTTCAATTTAGACAGCCAGATGGTGCCAAAAGAGGAAAGCCCAGTCAGAATGCCAAGTGCATAGCAAATTAATTGAGTAAACATAATGTACTCTAAAGAGGAGAGCTTTCTGAGACAAACTCTTAGGTAATTATCAAGGGAGATAGATGTGCTGCTAGTCAGGAAGCCCAGCCCACTATAAAAAAAAAATCCACTACAAATCATAAAAAGCTATTGTTGAAAGGCAGTGTATAAAAATAAAGTGAAAACCTCAGGTCATGGGGCTGGGAGGAGTGGCTGCACCACCTGGTCCCTACCAGGAATGCTATTTCCTAAGCATACACAGCTCCCCATTGCAACTGAAAGAGACGCTCGTTACTGTCCTTTATGTTGATGATTTACCGGTATAGTCTGACTGAAGAATGCAGATTCATTTCTCCTTTTACATCTCCCTTTCTTCATCTTCTCTTTTCACTATCCCTTTACATTTTCAAGGCTTTTGTGTTTTTAATGGACTGTTTCACTAAAATATCCAGTAAAAAACAAAACAAAAAAAAAGGAAAAAAAAAAAAAAAAACACGGTTTCAAAACAATTTTTTAAAATGTACCAAAGAGTAGCTCTGCATAAAGTTTTTGGAGAAAAGGGACCATCTTTTACGATCACTGCTTTACCGAGCCCCAGGGAAGATCTCAAAGCTGCTAAAACACAAGTCCATAAATGAGAATATGCAGTGCTTGCAAAAGGAGGCTGTGCTCAAAAACATAACATTGCCTGAAAGGGGACTTCAGTGCCAAAGCACAAAACCAGCACGAACAAAGCAAACTGGCATTGTCGTTAATTGTAAGATCTTTTGGCTAAACTGCTACAGGGCGATAAATATGTCCCAGCTCAGATCTGCAGTAATTTTTAACCACATTTAGCTTGCCCCAATGAGCAAAAGGTATTTCAGGTATTTCCATCACAATAAAGGTGGGAATTAAGTCATCTGCCTGCAGAATTTTTCGTGTCTCAGATTGGCTGCAGATTGCCAACACAAGCCTGCAGTTTTACAATGCAAAGACACTGCTGTGCCTGTGTAGCCGTGCCAGCTGGCGTGCTGCTGATTCAGAGGGCGGCTCGAGCTCTGCGTGTGAGCGCCAAACGAGTTCCAGGACATGCGGTATTCCGAACAGCACGTTTCGGAGCCGTTCAGAGATGCCACGGTCCATCATGTCACCCTGAGTCACCTTGACATTTCTGAGATTATGCATCATTGAGATGATAGCCCCAAGGCTATAAACCTTCCTTTTAATACATTATTAATGATAATGGCTGTTACAGACCGGCTGCATATTCCGGACGTCTCCTTTCCCTCACAAAAAGTCGGACCAAGACTATTGTGTGCACTTAACACACTAATATCCTGTAGATTTGGATTAGATTTTTCAGGATCACAGAAAACTTGAGAGAGACTTGAATTAGCTCGTGCCTGCACAGGAAATTGTGGGTTGGGTCCTAGATCCAGCCCTTTGCTCTGTGAACCAGCAAAGGACGTGGGAACTACAAAGGCACCGACAGCCTCATAAAACACTACATTACTTCATAGCTGTAAGTCTGTTGTTTCTGTTAGCCGTGTAGTTAACCTAAGCTGCTGTTGACAGGTATTAGTGAAAAAATATCTAGACTGCTTACCTACATCTAGGAGAAAATACTTGCCTAGCTCTTAAATTGTAAAATTGAATGGTAATATTAACAGATCAGAAAATTGACTATACTGAAGCTCTCACTTCATCCAGGTAAAGTCTGGAAAACTGCCAGAGCTGTGGGAGGTTTCCAGGAGTAGAGATGGTATTTGGGTGTTGAGTTTTGCATTCTTCATACCAAGAACAAACCCTGAACATATCACCCGAATTTCCCAGATGCATCCTACTAGTTTAAAAGATCTCTTTTCCAAGGACTATATCCCGCCAAGAATTGCGAGATCATGTAGAGTTAGCGACCTGGCTCTTTTGCTCCCTGGGGTTGTGCCCACACCCCACCCCAATCCACCTGACCAAAAGGTTAGTCTGTCCCCCAGCTATAATTATAACAATAGTATCAGTGCTTACTCTTTCAAGGCTCTTTTAATCACAGTCACAGTTTTCTCAGCTTCTGCATTTGCAAGGAAAAAACCCTCATGGAACAGCACTATCTAAATTCCTGCTGCTTGCATTGGCTTTGCTTATTTGCAGGCAGGAATGGAAGCCATCAAGCTTGGATTGGAGCCTCCTATTCTTTTGCCTGCTTAATTACATAAAAGAGGACAGATTTTTCTTTCTTTTTTTTTTTTTTTTTTTTTTTTTTTCTTGGTTAAAACATCTACCCGAAATAAAGGTCAGGAATTCCGGACACCCCTTTCTCAGAAGTGGGCTAGCCCAGCCTGCGTGTTGCGAGGAGTAGCAGCGCCAGCCCCAAAGTCTTCCATTACCTCGTGAAAGTCGGCGTTATCTGAATATTAACAGCATTACACGGATACTCATCTAATGCTCCGATAACATTGTTATCTCCCCAGCGCTGGGCTGCAGAAACACACAGCCCTGTGCTCACGCTCCGCTCTGCACATCAAAGGGAAAACGACAATAGCGCAGCCTCGGAAAACGCTGCGGACTGGCCAAAGTGCAGCGCTCGTGAGCGCACAGACTGTTCTGTTTATCCGGGAGCCGGGTGCGGTCGGGACACGTTGTAAAACACGGGCTGGAAAGGCAGCTCCCGTCTGTCCGTCTGTCCGTCCGTCAGGAACAGCCCTCGGCCGCACTGACTCAGCGGAAAGCAGTGGGAAAGGAAGCGTGAGGAGATAGCCGGACCCCGCCAAGGCCGCGCGCTCCCTGCGCGCCGCTCCCGCAGCCAAAGGGGAAGGGGGCTCCACCAGCGAGGAGGGGGAAGAAGGCAAAAAAGGAAAAAAAAAAATTAAAAAGCACTTAGAAAACTTCAGGGAGGAGGAAAAAGGTTAAGTCACTTGGAAGAAAAGACATTGCGTCAACACGCTTGTCTCGCTGAGCTGCCACCAACGCGCCATCGTGTAGAAGTCGGCAGTGGATGGACCACGTGCCTTCCCTCCTGCTCGGCGCTGGCACCATGACTGTGCTCGGCCTGGGTGCTCTGAACTGCCCTGCGACCCGCAGCCTGCAGGGCAAAGCACAGGCACACACCCCTCCGTACACATGTGTGTGTTCGTGTGTGCAGGAGATCGCTTTGCATACACACACCCAGGAGAAAATTGCTTCTGAGGAGCTTCGAGCCACCCCAGTCACAGGCTCATTACTGCAGTTTGCGTTTTAAAAAGCTGCCCAAGTTCTGGAATATAGGGTCAAAATACTTCCACCTTCTCCCATATTATTTCATTTTCTTGGAAATTTTTTAGTTGATCTTGGGGAGATTATGTTCAGTTATGCTTTCTTTACACTTCAGTATAGTGTTCTTGATACGTTATATAAGCAGAGGAAATGTAGCGGGTGGAAAAACCATCAAACAAGGGAGAAGTATAGGCACATATTTCCTTTTATTTGCATGTGTTCTGCTCATAGGCACCACTTAGGGCCAGCTAATCAGCACTCATCAGTAAAACAGGCTATCAGGGAGCACCGGGTGCCCTAGGGGCTTTTATTCTCCTCTTCTCCAGGTCAGGAAGCCTTTCAGTGGGTATTTTGAAAGGACAAGGGTACTGCTCACCAGGAGGTTATAGACCAGCCCAGTGAGGTTGGAGCAACTTGTGGAAAAGCAGAAAGGACTACAGAAATGCTGTCTCTCTCAGGAGCTGCTAACTTTTCCATATCTGTCTCATCCTAGACCCTTGTGATCTTTTTGTGACATATCAAAAAGAAAGGCTCTGCCAATAAGTACCTAGAAGAACTGGAGAGATTTTAGTGATGCTGTGAATAGCCATATAGGTAATCTGGGCAGCAAAGCAGCGCTGTATTTATATTCTAAGAATGTAGACAGAGGAAAATAACTGTTTGCTTTGTTTTTAAGGTGGAATGTCTTTAATGAAGAGCAATTTTCCTATCTTTTAATGTGATTACAGCAGTAAATCTTGCTCAATGGAATTTTAATGCACACATGAGAATCTTTGAAATAATGCTTGTATAGGAAAGCTTCAGCAGGATTAGATTGGTACAGATAGGGGTGCAGTAGGAATTTCGTTGTGGTTTGGTTTTAGGGTGAGCGACATCACAGTTTGGCAGTACCATGAACATCATATTCCTACCTGAACCTAGTGGAGCGGGGATTGGGCTGCATGTTGCACATATTTGCACTACGGTAAAGCTACCAACTTCAGCTGCCTGCTTCTGCATAACACCCAGCTTCCTCTTCTTCAATCCCCTTTTTGTTATTTTGGTTCATTCATCCGTCCACAGCTTCTTGGAACATTTTCAGCTGCCCAGCCCATTCTGTTTTTGACAATCAGACCAGGCTCTTTCAGGGAGAACTCAGTACTTTTACTGTGATCCAGACTTTTGAAGTCTCACATCTCACCCTACTCCCAGCTTTGAAATTCACCCTGACTTGCTCTGCAGTTTGCAACATGTCTAAATGCCTATAAAGAATAGTTTCCATAATATCGCAGTACAATGCTATAGAGAAGGCCTGAAAAAACACGCATTCTGTGGCCAGAAACAGCCCAGAGTGTAGTTTTTCATCCTGCCAGTGCTGAGAGACAGCATCTGCTCTTTGGTCGAGCGCCCGCATGCCCCACGGGTGGCCAATCCATCAGTCTGTGCCAACCTCCCACCCCTAGCCCCACGCCAGGCACATGCCCCGTGGTCGGGAGGCGCTCCGCGGGGATCAGCCGCCTCCGTCCCCACACTTCCACCAGCCAAGCAGCACATGTTGATTTTCTGCTCCAGCAGAGCACACGCTCATTTGAATAACAAAAGAATGCTCCAGATATTCCCCACATTAGAAGTCAATATTTGGATTCAACTCCTTCAAGTTGCCTGACTCTAGAGCATGCTGTGTAGAGGTGTCCCGCCAAGACATAGAAGAGATCTAAACAGAAGAGCAAAAGAAAGATATATGCAATTTCTATATTCCAAGATGTTGTCCCTTTTAAAAAAAAAACATAAGCTATGCCTTGTTTTTCTTGGACGGGCATTCATGGGTAGGTGTAGTTCTTGAAAGAGATATAGGGAAATATATATCTGGATTTGCTGGAGCACTCCTAGTTAAGGAAATATGTCAGCCCATCTAACAGTGGTCAGCCTGATTAGCTTAGCTAAGAGACAGGACACGTTATTTGAGTAATATCACGAAACTAAACGAGCTAATGTGCTGCTTTTCAACAAAGCTAGTGGGGCTTGTACCGTGCATGTGGATATCAGCCATCTAAAAGCCAAATAAAGACTCTGAACTTCACTCTGGACTGTGGATACACCCACGAATTTGCGCACAGTTCCTGTTTGCTGATTGAAAAGGACAAAGTACATTGAAGTAGAAAACCAAAGCAGGTGAACTCTCTAAAGAAAGACTTTGGTGTCCATTAGGCTAAATTCTAGACACACACAATATTAGATAAAGATTTATACATATATATATTATACACATATGTATATATATATACACATTATATATATAGTAAATCACACGTCTAAAAATATAGATTTTTATATACACAATATCTCTCTAATCTCAGATAAACATTTTACTTCAAGTAATGTACATTAAATTTTAATATGCAATGGCTTAAGGAAATTGTAGGGAGTACAAGAGTCTTACTCAAATACATTTCTTACCATTTGGTCAGAAATACAATCAGAGGGGAACATGTTCGGTAACACAACTACCAAATCTGCCATTATAAAACCAATAACAACACAGAACAAAGAACAGTTTGAAAAGTTCTGTGGCATCTTCTAAGGCAAAAAAAAAAAAAAAAAAATGACACAGCTTTGCACGAAGTGAACAGGTTCTGGGAAATCAATTTTCTTGTTAAGTCACCTTGAACCAAGTAGTCCTCCTTGCTTTTGACAGCCCACAGAGTTGAACCTATGCATTATTCTTTATCTATTTGCTGCACTGACAAACAGTTATCCTCTTACATGAGGCCATCTAGAACCCCAATAGAAATGTCAGATACTGGGTCACTACCCTTGACTGAAAGCAGCCCAGAAGGCGCCAGCTACAGAACAGTTTGGCTTGCCATCAGTTGAAGACAGATATGGCTGGACACACACCAGCATTTAATACAAGTGTTGGTTCAACAATGGAGAATACAAAACTGAGCTAACAAGGCTTCCAAATGTCCAGCAAAGCTCTGCAAGTGCAAAAACTGCCTAAAGCACTCCAGCTCCTATGGTATGGATAAAGTTTGCAGCAACTTTTACAGTAGTTTTGCAAACCAGAGTCATGTCACTCAAAGCAGATTAATTATAGCAGGACGTGACAAGATAAAAAGGGACAGGAGACAACTGCGTGAGTGTAAAGCTGTTTAAGCCAAAGAACACCCACCTACACGTTGGGAAGAGTCCTGTGTAGACAAGAACTGATGGAGCCACACCTCAGATAAAAATCAAGGAACTTATGCCAGTTTAGAACAAGTCTAACTCATGCATTTATTTTAGGCCCAAATTAATAGTGGTCATTAAATTATGGGTGGCCTGTAGGTTACCGTGTACAATTTATAGTTTAGCAGTTTTCTGAGTTAAAGTGAAACGGGAAGAATCTCCCACAGGCCCAGAAGCCATCTGGTGCTATTGCTGTACTTCATGAAAAATTCATTGCCGTTTCAGAATAGTAGGTTATTTCAGAGATTGTGGTGATTTATGTTTTATAAGCAGAATATTTTCTTCACTTTTGATGTTTGCAAATTGGCTTCAGCATCATAGTTCAACAGAGTATGTTCTTCTTGGCTTCAGCATGCGGATTCCCAGCAGCATGGAAGGCAGCAGCAGCTGAAAATCGTAATTTCGGTAATAGCTTTAGAAAATGGACATCATAAAGTAGTTTGTTTTCCCAAAGTAGTTTGAGTAAAATAAACAAACACATAAATAAATAAATAAATGCCAAGGAAGTATGACCAGGCAGTATGAGCTACATTGTAGATCCACGTTCTCATTCAGCCTTTCAACTTGAACAGAGCTGGCTGTGAAGTAACATGCTGCTTAATTTCATGTTAGGTCTGTAAGATTTGATATTTTTACTGTTATTTATTCACAAGAGACTGCACACCCAGAGGATTAGTGTGGGAAATATATATATATACACATATATATATTTGTAGAGTCAAGTGAAACAGGGGGCTAAGGATATTGCAAGATAAAAAAAATCTCTCTTCATGAGTTCCGGTGGATACACAGGCACTGCAATAAGTGAGTGGACTCCTAACTAGTCATCAGAAGTTTGGCTATAACACCTACCCTCGTGCAGTCCTGTACCACACTGGTATGAACTCTCTGTGCTGTGGTTTCAGACTTGAAGCAGCACTTATTAAAGTTTACATATTTTTCCAGGCTACTGTGAATAAGGCTGAAAGAATTCAGGTAATAGTCAGGCAATTCCTTTAATTAGAATGAAACTTCTTGTGAGGGTTGGCAATAGCTGAAGAGTGGGAGTAAAATATGTTCATAGCAATTCAATATGCTGCAAGATGCAGTAGGAAGGAGTTGCTAAAACCGAGAAGGAAATGAGTGAGTATTCCTAAGTTTTCTCATGAAAACTAAGATCACTTTCAGAGGTCCCTTCTGATCTAGCTTCAGACCACACAAGACATTAGATTCCAACTCTGTAAATTACCTTGTCCATAGATATTCTCATGCATTAATCAAGGTATTTTTTAATGTCTTAAAATTACTTTTATCTAAACAAAAACCCAAGACAGGTATTCTGCCTTCTAGCCAAGAACAGATTTTAAAACAATGCTGAACACGATAGTTGATGAGATATCGTGGACGCATGCAGAAGGTGGAAGGGAAAGAAAAAATGTTGCCCGTGTATGCAGGGTTGTAGCGAAGGCCAGAGCTCTTCTGGAGTTGAAATGGGCAAATGTTGCAAAATGCAACAAAGAGGACTTCCACCAGCATATTGTGGGTAGAGAGACACGTTTAAAGAAAACATAAATCTGTTGGTGAATGGATTGTGGCACTTAGTGCCTACAGAAATAGAAAAGGCTGAGCTGCTTAGTGCCTTTTTCCTTGGCCTTTGCTGCCAATGTTTTCTCTCAGGCCTTTCAGCTTCTTTTTGGCCAGTAGCAGAGTTTAGAACACCGAGACCCAGGGCAGAGAAAGACTGACTTATGGACCACTGAAGCAGACTGAATCCTTGTCTGGTCCCATGGAGTTGTGTGTTGAATGAGGGCACCGAAAGAGCTGCCCAAAATCACAGAGGCGCCACTGTCTGTCACCTTTGAAAGGTCGTGGCAACTGGGGGCACACCAGAGCTCCTCAGAGCCATTCAGAAGCTGACTAAGCAACTCTGAGCAACCTGGCCATCCGCAAAGTTGCGCCAGCTTTGAGCAGGGGGTTAGATGCAAGAGTCCTTAGCCATTGACTCCCTCACCCCACTACAATTCTTCAATCTTGAGCACCAAGATCCAGACTATTCTGGTTTAGGGAACAACAACATATGAAATTTCTTTTCCCTGAAGAGGGGAAGAAATAACTTGAAGCAAGATTTTCAGAGGCACTCAGGTCCCCTTGCTTTCCATTTATTTTATAAGATGGAAAATTCTTATCTCTCGCAGATTCTGAGGAACTACAAAACAGGCAGAAGAGATTATGAACCACAAAATTTGAAGTGAACTATGCAAACTACAGGACAACTTGAACTTTTTCTGCCATACAAAAATGCCTGCATGGCAAGGATCTTGTTGCTCTGTGGGGTCAGCTTTCTGGGAGAAACTTATACACCTAAGCAAAAAATAACAGATGGACAAGTAAGATCCCTTTTCCTCACCATTTCAATAAGACCAAATCAAGACTGTTTCAGCACCAAAGAAGTCCTCAACTTTTTAAAAAGCAAGCACACTTTACCTTTATTCCAACTGACCTCTGCTTGGTTGTGAGGAGGAGAGTAGATCTCCCAACTCCCTCTGCCTGTTCTCTGAGCAGTTCTTTCCTGCTTGAGAGAGGAAGAGATCTTGGCCCTCTTCAGCTGTCACAGTGTTCACACAGTAACCCTGATGCCAACTACCACTGGCATAAGATAGGTGGCTGTTTCAATTAGTCATGGCTTTAAGCTGCTGATAAATCATTTCCAGTCGGACACAGTGGGGCCATTGCACTTGCAGGAATTCTCACAGCCTGGTAAAACACTGTTCCAATGTCGGCAACATTCGCGTACAGAAGCAGAATCATCCCCTACTTTCTTCCAGTATATCCTCTAGATCTGTCTTACTCATTCCAGTCTGTAAGGGACAAAAATTTTCTCAGGAATTGTGACTAAAGAGAATTCAGCATGGTTTTCTGATACCTTTTAAAACTTTCATGATCAGATGCAGAACTG
Organism: Nothocercus julius; assembly: GCA_013398735.1. Lineage (NCBI taxonomy): Eukaryota > Metazoa > Chordata > Aves > Tinamiformes > Tinamidae > Nothocercus > Nothocercus julius. The sequence goes on along the minus strand of VZSV01000035.1, from coordinate 3,760,579 downwards.
TATGCACCTTGAAAGTCTGTCCTGGTTAGACAGCACTAAAGAGCCCAGAAAACATGGGTGTGCTCGTGTTTTATTATCTCTAAGCTACAGCTTTGCCCCACTTCTGAAGGATGCTGCCCTTACCCTAAGCACCCTAATATGTAAACACCTGGTCAATATTCTCTTAATTTTCTCCTGTTTTCCATCGTGCTGTGCTCCTTCCACTTTACCTCTTTTAGGTTATGAGGCCAAGTAGGGGCCTTTTGGTCTGTGCTCGCATAGCCCTTTGCGCACTGTGTATCAGTCCATAAGTAGGACCCTAAGCACAGCGATCTTACAAACTAAACCTGTCAGCAGACTTCACAGCCACAGAGCATTGCTTGCATTACAACTTCTAACATACTTTCTTCAGTGCTTCAGTCTTTGTAATTTATTATATAGTAAAGCTAATCCACCTGCTCTCCCCGAAATCTAAGAATGAGGTCACCAGCAATTTAACATGAAGTTATAACAACAAAATTATTCCCACACTCTGCAACTGAACTCTTCTCTCTGAAAGTTTAAATAAACATCAGACTTGGAGAAAATAAGCAGTTCAGTCAGTGGAGGAGAACAGATTCTAGAGCCAAAATTCTCTTCTAGGGGGAGTTGGTCTTTTACTCCTTTCACTAACTTGAGAGCCCTTCAGCTCAACTGTCTCCACCAGTATCAGCCATGGCTGCACGACAGAGGTATTCCCAGTGCTTGGCAGGTCTGCCTGGTAGCATTTCCTTAGGAGATAGCCCACATGCTTCGGTGGGATTGCTTGTTTTCCTCAGGTTGAACTCATGCTGTAGCAGGCCTCAAACACTTTGTACTGATGGAGAGGGAAGAGAGAGGATCTGGTTCTCCCTAGCTTACTTGAACAAGTCTTTCTGTTAAGAGGGAATAACAATCAGATCCAACACCTATGGAAATCAATGGAGAGTCTCCCATTCATTTCTACTCACTTTTTCTTTTTTTTTTCTCCCTCCACTACAGATTCAGGACTTGATCAAAATATATGCAGAACAAGTAAAAGGCCATTTTTTACTTTTGGTTGTAAATGTTATATTTGTTTAAGTAAGTGTTGGATTCTGCAGTTCAATTGATTTTGTTTTCTTAACCAGAGTAAGACAATCAGTTTATTAGCTTTTATTGCTTGACTGTGGATAGATTTTTGGACAACTAGCTAATTAAAAAGAAAAAAAAATCTTAACAACTCTTCCTCCCACATAATATTTGTTCATAATATTGAACAAAGATTGTTGAAAGAAAGTATCTTCCAATGCAAGAAATTTAAATTCTAACCTTTAAAGAGACTTGGTTAATTTGAAGCTGTTCAGAAGAGTATATAAACACTGTCTTACTACATTCAATTACAATGTTAATGCAGTAACAATAGGACATACTTTGACCTCATCCCAGCTGAGAAAAATAAGAAGAGGCTGCCTGTCAGGCAAGTGCTGAAGCAGAGTTCTCACATCATATCCAAAAATAAGTGGTTGCATTAGCTGAGGCGGTGTGACTGATATTTCAGTAATTCACTGGGGTTTTCATTAAGCAAAGAATGCTGATTCATATAATCCAGCTGTCAGGTTTAGCCAGCCAAGCTGCTGCAGAATCATTTCCTCAATTGAAAAACGCCTGTCCACACAATGCTGGACATCATTAGCAGTTATTTGCATCAGGCAGAGCGAGCAGGAGTCCAAGGCATCAGTCAAGAGTCTGTTGCACTTGGAGAGGTTTTAATAAAAAAAAAATACATATATTTATAAAGAGGGAGAGTCTCAGAACTCTGTCCAAGTTAAGAGTTAAGCAACAAAGCAAGAATACGGTGTCAGCTGTTTGTCTGGAGGAAGCTGTGACCACAGTTACTTACTAGCATTGCACTGTCAAAGGAATAGTATGAAGACCACAGCCTTCTTAAAAGCCTGCTCCATTGCTTGGTTTCATCCAGACTTCTTACTAGTCCCACTTGCCCTTGAAACATGGACTCTCTGGCCTTTCTAGAGAGACCTGGGCTATTACAGCTGCCTGAGCCAGTCCTCTGACATTGCTGAGAGGACTTTGCGCAGCATCCTGGCATGTGCCCTAAACCAGACGGTATGTTTCAGGCAGGAGTGCCAGAGCCGCCCGGAGAGCATTCCCATGAGTAATTAATAGAGCTGGTCAACAAATCATGCCTGGACTTATGCTTCGAGTTCACTGCAAACACAGATGAGGAGGCAAGTAGCCGCCATAGAGGAGTAACATCAAGACAGTGACAGCTCAAGGCACCAAGTCTTTGTAAGCATCATGGCACATGACAGGTTAAGGATGATGGAAAACAAGGAGTTAACCTCTTAGGTGAGTGGTTCTAACCATGCTAAAAAATGCACTGGTGCCATATGCCATGACAAGCTATAGAAGAAAGGAGAATCCCACATAAGCAGAAGTGACAATCTTTCCTTTGAAATTCATCTTTTATAACAGTTTATCACCCTTAGTTTGCATGATCAGATTCAGAATAGGTGGGGTAAGAATAGGAGGGGTGAGAAAGACCCACTAAGTTCACAGGCTTATCCTTCCTTATCTGTAACTTCAAATTATGAGGAAAAAAACATTTGCTGTGATATAATACTTTAATATCACTTACCTCACCAGCATAATTAAACCACCACAGACATTAAGTTGTTGTGATCAAGTCTATAGTAAGACAACACGTAATAGTTTTGCAAATAAGTCATCCTGCGTCAATGTTTTTCCAGATAAAGTTTCAGAGATAGAAGCACTCAGACTAACATAAGAGAAAAAAAACAAGGATGTAGTTATATCTCCCGGTATCTATTGTTGCATCTGCCTTCATAATTTCCCCCACCCCCTCCTAAGGGATGATAGTTGCAGAAGAGATTACATAAAAGATGGGGGTATAAAATACTAAGAGATGGAGTACAGCTATAAGACTAACAGCTGGGGACAGCAAGAAGACAAGTCTCCCACGAGAAGGAATGAAGGAATTTTCCCAAAGGCAATACTGATTCCTTACAGTTGATCTTATCACCACATCCGAATCTACACCTTGCTTTTTGGCAAGATGACAGGTGGAAGGAAACAAGCTAACATTTCTATTGGTGGGATGACATGGCTTGGCATGGGACAAGACACACGTATCCTTACAACTGTAAAGTCAAAAAGCTTAGCAGAACCACCCTGTTTACCTAATGACATGACGTAAGCGACACAACCATGCGAGTGTGGCCTTGTTCTTTCCTCTACATCTGTTTTTCATCAGTGCCCTCCCACCAATTTAAAGTCTAAAAAAGTAAACCCTAAAACAGGTAGTGCATCTTTTTTAAAGCCCAGGCACCAGAGAGAATATAATTATGATAAACCTGAATATAATTGTTGGCAATTAGAGTTTCCTAGAAATTCTATTTACATCAGGCTATATGTGTTTTGTTACTATTAATACATTTTGGTTTAGGAAGTTGAGCATGTTGAAGAAAATGGTCAGGCTTTACAAAGTATGCATGAATATATGTTTATAATAAAGAGTTGCTAAGCAATTAACAGATGGTGCTCTACTGTGAAACGTTTTGAATTCCTTAGAATGAAAGATGTACATAATCATGGTGATGCCTTCTATTGATGCACTTAAGACAAGCTACCCATATGTTAATATGATTATGGCATCCATTAATCAGTTCTATTGAGGATAAATTCCTGATGTATAAAGTGTGACAGAAAAAAACAATTACATAAAATGATAGTAGACTAAGCAGAACATAGTTCCAGTGAACTGCAAGATATTTCCCTGTACATCACAAGACAGGCAATTAGGATAATAAAAAAAAATGGGATGATTCTCTTTATTATCATGTTTTAAGTCTCAGCAGGCTTGCTTTCAGTCATTTCAAGATCTTTTGTCATTTCATTACTCCAAGACAAAACAAAGAACCCAAAGCGACCACAAGAAAATTGGTCAGATTTAAAGGCAAGTCACATCCTTCAGTTAAGACTGTTCTCACTTTAAATTATATAGTGCAGCAGAATGTCGTGATCTATCTATTTTTGTCTAAAAAATATATATAATAATAAAGCCTAAACTGAACAAAAGGCTATGAAGGCATAAATTATGGCTGTTTTCTTATACATATATATATATACAGACACACATATATATGGAGGCAGGGAGGCTTTCCCTGGCTTGGCGCTGCTGATGCAGCCGACAGGGAGGTCAAGGAGCCCGCAGCATCCATGGGGCTCCCAGAGCAGTAGTAACAAGGCTTTAATTTAGCAAGGAGTGAAGAAGAAGCTGAAACTTCCTTAACAACACACACGTCTCCTCAAACCCTAATAAGTCCCCACACAGGAAGCGCGATGTGTTGAAAGCGGGAGCTCGGCTGCCTGGGAAGTCCCAGTTCACGCAGCCACCAGAGCTGGAAGGTCTCAGCCATGAGTCATCGTTTCCCAGGGCTAAAGGTGACCAGAAAAATGCAGACAGCTCCTCTCATCCACATCACTTCCTTGATCTGTGGGGATCTGACCTGTACAAGGCACCTTGCAGAAGGCAGCACCCTTAAAGCCAGCTATTTGACCTCTCCAGAAGCCACAGTGTGATAACCTTCCCAAACACAAATATTCTCGTGCTCCACAAGCAGCAGGTGCTGCCTCACCAAAAGGAAACCAAGGGAAGAGCAAGAGCAATGTGCTGGCGGGGATCAGTAGCATCCTCCTCCCTAGGGTTTTTAGGAAATCTAATTGCTAATCAAAGAGTCAGACAGATCAACAGTAGCCAATTCAAACACTATTGAGCTAAAATTACATATATATACACACATATCTCAAGAGAAGCTTCAGCTCTCCTCCCTCTAACAGGCAAATAAGCTCTAGTTTTGAAAGACCGCTTCAATCAAGCAAACAATGGCTTGCTTCAGAAGTTGTTTTCAAAATATAATGCAATTGGAAGTAAAAGTGAAGTGTATCATTTTCATCATCACAAGCTCTAAAACAAGTCCAGAGTTGTCTAGGTGAGAACCAAGTTAAGTAGGCCAAATTGAGAAGCTGTCCCCTGCCAGTGGACAATGTCACCTGCAGAGAAAAATGTTAAGTCTGAAGACAGAGTTTCGCGTCAGAATTGGAGAAGCCATATAGTTTAAACTCTTAAGTCAGTGAATGAACAACCGCACCCTATAATTGAGGAAACAAAGGTAGAAACAAGTCATCTAGCAATTACCTCAGCAAGCATGACGTTCCTACGGTAAAGTTCTTTTTTCTACAACGTTATGGGGAGATTTTCCCTTCTGATGGCAAGAACAAGACTAGGGAAAGGAAGAATCAAAGGTGCCATTAAACTGAAGGTCTGGCTTTGTTATAGGCTGAATTAAGAAGGAGACGAGTAGGCCAAGGTACTTTACCACCTTCCTCAGGACAGAGGGTTTCTTGCCTTTGGCCACCATGTCATCTCCAGGCTTCAGAGATAGACGAAAATTCCCACTGTTCTTCCTTTGTAAGCACAAAAAATATTTCTACTTTTCAAGTGTCATCACTTCCTGTATTTAATCTCACTCTTCCTGATACCCTAGAAAGCATCAAATGTAATAAGGGCTTGCACCTTTTGATTTCATTCTCTTTGCCGTCCAGACAACTAACTGGCTTAAGACATTATAACCTGGAAAATCCCTCAGTAGTTCTGCAGAAACAAGCTTGGTAGATAGATCAATAAATCAATCAGAGACAAAAACACCATTAAAAAAATAAAAACTCCCAATTTTGTCAGTATGTAATTTCTAAGTTACACTATTTGCTTTCAGAGTGAAAAAAAAAAATGCTGCCAATACATTGTACAATGACGTAAAAAAGTGAGAAAGTGTAAGAGGGTATCAAAACAGCAAATGCAAGAAACTCTTTTTGCAGTTTTGAAGCAGAGAACGTAAAGAGCTGCACCTCAGTTCTTGCTTCAGTTTCTCCTAGTTTCAGTCACGTATTTCAGACATGGCAACCAGAAAGACCAATCAAGTTTTTCTGGAAATCGAGTCTGTAATATTTTGTTACATTTCAAAACAAAACAAACAAATATAAAAATTACTTAGCAAACATGAAGGCTTTCACGATCCACGCTTCGGCAGCAACTCATTTAAGGTAGTTAAACCAGTAGCAGTTTAAGGTGTTGGCACCACTCTGCCCCATTTTCTGAATGCCCACGCGGCATCTCCGGTTGCACTGGGATGCGAGTAGAGGCAGCTGCACTGTGAACTGATCAGCGGGAAGATAACCTGGACACGTCGCGGAAGGCAGAGCCGTTCGCTGCAAAGTCCCCGGCGCAGCTGCACAAACAGCAGTGCTGGCACAACTGCAGGATGCACGGCAGCATTTTTATTGAGGCTCCCTACAGACAGAATTCCCTGGGAAAAGCAGCACTCCAGCAGGCTAAAACCCTCTCGCTTCTGCTCATGAGTTGTTAACAACTGGAAGCTACAGAGAAGCTTAAGGCAACGTGGGCCAGGGTTATCCCAGCTGCCTGGGGCAGGACTCCCTCCATCCCGGCCTAGTCCAGGCCCGTGCTCGTGCCAGCCCCATGACAGCCCACCCGCTCCCCACCACCAGTCGCCTCCCAGGAACTGCTGCTCTGCAGGAGCACAGTACTTCAGAGCTCATTTTCCTTCACAGAAGAGAGCTGCGTGGGCCTGCGAGCCACGAGGCTGTGCGCCGACGGGCACACGCACGGTCGGGCAGCCCGAGCCCTCGCTGCGGGACAAGGAAGCCAGCAGGTGCAGCTGGTGGAGGCCCCACAGCGGTGCCCCGGCATGGAGCTGCCCATGCAATCAACCCAACCCAGCCTGGCTTCCTAAGGGTCCCCGGCGCGTGCACTGCACCTCGTCCCCGTTGCAGCTCTCCGTGACGCAGAGCCTCTCCAAACACCAAGCAGCCTGAGAGGCACCAGGGAAAAAGTGTTTGTATTTGCATCTCCTATTTAGATATCCACTGCCAAATTAATCATGAGAGCTGCTGTTTCGCAAGACTGGCACAATCTCCAGCACGTGGGAAATCAAGCAGCAGCACCTCTCCCTCCGATGACCACCCCGTCCCTCCCACCGCGCTGCTTCGGGGAGACCAAAAGCCGGGTCTTACCGTTACGCAATAGCCTGGGTCACAGCCGCTTTCATCACTTTCCCAGGAGAGATTTTGCATGAAGGGCAGCCCACTCCAGGGTCCTCAGAGGTCAGACGGAGCCGCTGGCGGCTCAGACGGCAAGGGAGAGCGCGGATGACATTTCTCCACAGGCCCCGAGACAGCAGCACTGACAGTTCCCGGCTCCTGCGGGGTTTAGCTCAAGATGCCCCTGCCAACTGACCGACAAAACGCAGTCGATGTCTCTTCAGACACCGTAACAAATGCGGTCATTAGCCTCCCTGTCAAAATATTCCTTAAGATACCCTGTTTTTCCCTTCCCTACTGACGGGCAGTGCGCTGCAGTGCTCTGGCCGAGTCCCTTTAAAGGTGAGAAGGAGAACACCCAGCAGCCGCTTTGGGAACAGAATTATTTGATTTGGGTCAGGATTTAAAGAAACCTTCCAGAAACACAGTACAAGACAAAGACATAAACATGCTGGAGTGCAAGACCATAGTGAAAGGACAGGAATCAGCAGGGGGAAAAGCCACACATCGAACCCTTGTTCACACTGCTTTCAGTGCACAGAAACTCCACCAGCTTTGGTGTTCCCGCTATCAAAATGGCAAGTCACATTCCTGGGGACAAGGTCCAGACTAGAGCACGGCAAAAGGCAGGCGCTCTGCTGCCGGCAGCACAAACCTGCCTTGGTGACAAGAGTAACCCAACACCTACGCAGATGCCACACGTTGAGCAGAGCAGCTCTCCTTTCCGCTTGCTGCCTGCTTCACCAGTGCTGCTCCAAAGGGCACTACGGGAGCTGCAGTGCTGCAGCCCACAGAACCGGAGGCGTCGGTGGGACAAGCACCTCTTGCAAGAAGAAGAAGGAGGGAAAAAAAAAATTGATAGATAGGTAGATGTATGTATACAAAGCATTACTCCCAGTTACAAAACTTGGCATCACTTGTTTACTGAACTTTGTTTGTCTGAGGGCATTTATTAAGATCGAATAAACAGACCTAATTTGAGAACATTTTCAACTATCCAATTTAAATTGCCACCTACCGAACAATATTGGCAACCACGTTCAA
>VZSV01000035.1:3718864-3738743 GCA_013398735.1 Nothocercus julius | reverse complement strand
GCGGCGGCGCGTGCGGGCGGCGGGAGCTCGTGTCGCTCTTGAGTGAAGGAGCGTGGTGTCTGGCGCTGCCCCTGTTCCTCACGGGTCCCTCTGAAGCGGAGCCCAAGGGCCAGGGAGGGCTGGGAACAGCTCAGGGGATGCGGAGTCTCCTCTTACATGTGTTTATTGAGCAGCACCTGGGGCTGAACGCGTAGAGCAGCCACTTACGCTAGTTACTAGGATGGGTTTTCACAGCAGGATACGCTAAATAATTCTGGGTGTTAATCTGCAGGCTCAATTCAAGCAATGGAATTTCCCAAAGAGTGAACTGCTGGTGTCTAATAAGCTGTTGAAGTACATTACATTTCTTATGGCATAGGAAGGACTAGGCATGGCCCAGAGCTGTGTTTTGTGTCAGGTACTCCCTCCATTTCATTCCATCACTCCATTTGCTTCGTATTTTTGTCTCTGTGCAACAGTGGCAGTGTGGATGCACACAGACTCAATGTAAGGTGTCTGTAGCATAGGGAGTGCGTAGATTCTCCTCACAGCTAAATCATTCACCTCTGGGATGCCAGCAGAAGTGGAGCAGTGTCATTTCCAATATTAACCTTGCATTTTTATCTGGAAGACTTTTAAACTTCCTGATGTGACTGCTGAAAATACATATTTTAAAAAAAATCTGTCAGTTACATTTTTTTTCTCTTTAGAAGCATTGTACTTTATATTCTAAGTCACAATGGATTATAATATAGAAAGAATTTAATAGTAAAAATGGTTAAAAATAGCAACAGAATTCCATAGTGTGCTGTAGGCAAAGTGTTAACACACCTACCATGTCCTACTAAAAATAGCAAAATTCTCATTTACTTAGATCTGAGATTAGTATTTCACTGCTTTTATCTTTGTTACTTATTTACATCCTGATCTTGCAGATGATTCTCTTTGGAGGAAGTGGCCTGTTTGTGTAGGAAGGTGGTTTTACTTGTATGGAAGAAAATGGGGTAACTTTAACTGCCTCTAAGACTGGCTGCTAGGGTTTGGCACTCTTACATTGTCTTTGCATAGCTTAAAGAGAAGGAAAGCATTCAACACAGGAGAGAAGCGTTTATAGCGAGAGTAGGATGGGGCTTGAATCATTTCAGGGAAGTTCTTCAGTAATTCAGAATTAGTGGAAACCAGATAGAAATACCTTGTTAAGGAATGTTAATATATATAATAAATTTATTTGTAAAACTCGGCAAGCTGAAATAAATCAAGATGACCTTTATTTCTATCTACCAAATTACGGATTTCCTTACTTTTAATGAAAAAAAATAAACAAGCTTGTTATATATTACAGTCTTCCACATTGTTATGCCTGATTGTTAACGAAGACCTGTTCACACAGGTCTTCACACAGGTCAATACAGCTTATTATAACCATCTATTTTTAAATTAATTCCATGGGAAGGGTGTGGGCCACCTCCTATTGATTCAGAGCAGAAAAAAATGAAGTTTGAGCAAAATGAGAATATCGCTATCAAGAAATGTATACATAAAGATGATCCACACTAGATGATCTAGAAAATAACTGGAGAAGTAGATTGTTATATTTTTCTTTCTGTCCGTACACTTAATTTGTCTCATCTACCTGCTGTGACTTGCTGTGAGCTGAATTATGAATTCTCTGGGGCAGGAACTGTTTTCCTTGCAAGTCTTCTTAGAGTTTAGCACCTTGATCTTAATTAATGCCTGTAGGCATTTCTGCACAACAACTATTAAATAACAATCCAAGCTGATCAGCTCCTCCCATATACTTCACGCTACTTTGGAAGTTGAATGTGCAGCCCGGGCAGGTGTTCCAGGTGTTATGAATGGCCTAAGACTGTCTAAATTAGTGGGAGGGGAAGAAAGTTGACACATTCAACCCCTGATAATTGAAGGTAAGGGTGAAGCAAGGCTTGCATTATCCTTTAGAAGGTAGATGGCTAAGAGTACATATTGGCTGCCTTTTCAAATATGTAGCTAATTGGGCAAGGAAGAGGCCGGCTTAGGTGACAGGCGCACGTAATTGCCAAGGACAGTTGGCACATGTATGAGGAAACTGAGAGGCGAGGGCTGTAGCCACGGGGAGTCTCTGTAATGCAAAATAAGATGCCTAATTTCTGTGCTGGGGTTATGTCACGTACTGGCACTTCTCTCCTTATCAAACATATCAAAAGCTCTGAGTTCTTTCCTGCTAAGCGTTGCTTAACTCTGGAGAACTATTGCAACCTCATCTTCTCTGGGCTTAAGATCAGTTTCCTTCTATGATAGGTATCCACCAAGATTTGTGAATGCAGAAAATACAGTCAGGGACAAACCTTTGTGTTTAGGAGAAATGAGCTGTGCCTGCATGATATGTTAACTCTATTGTTGTGTTAAAAGTGGTTTTTATTACTGTTTGGTCTGGGGATAATTTGGGATCAGGAGAGGTTTAGGAGGTCCAGGCCTCCAAAGCTGTAGCTGTATCCCTGGAAGTGAAACCATCCTTAGCTTGAATTCAGGGCATGGAACTGATGGGAGGGAGAGCGCTTGAAAGTGTTGCGAGGAAAGAATCAGCATAAAATAGAAGAAGAAGACTCTAGGGAATTTTAATATTACCACCCAGCAGAGCCTTAGCTTATCTCCTGTTTTATGTATCCCATCCTGTGCTTCAGGAGCTATCTCACGATGCCGAGATAACAGAAAAGAATTGAGAGGGTCATCAGATGTCCATGTGCAAGGCTGCATCTGTACTTCAGAAGAAATCTGTCCTGTGGAAATAGTCGTGGAAATGCAAAGCTAGCAGTTCCTATGAGTTTAACTGTATAAAGACCTCAAATCAGAACTTCACTTAATGCTGCTTATTTCAAGATAAATTTAATTCAAATGATACAACTTCATTACGAGCCCATCTAGTGGCATAGCAGATGCTAATTTCTTTCCAGCGCAAAGATAGCGGGCTTAAAAAATCCGTGAACAGATGAGCGCAATATTCCTTTTGTGTCAGCTGAATACCAGTGTTCTATAGAGCAGGCTAATGACATTTATTATCAGAACCACAGCAGTTATTTTTTTATTCACCATGTGTTGTGAGTAACATGCAGATAGAATCAAAAGTGGAACATAAGACAAACAGCCCAAACAGAGACAGCCAGGACTACAGAACAGCAAAGGAGGGGGGCAAATAGTAGTAAGCGCAGATGGAGGAAGTAGAAGAAATGAGCTGTGTCACAGAGCTGGATTAATTAAAAAATAAAAAATAAAAAGGAAGAGGACGAAATTATGATGATAACAATGTGGTGCCAGCTACCTGTGGTTGGCATGTAGTGCTGGGTTTCCGGCACGTTGCTTTTGGTGGAAGATGCGCAGAAATGATCTCACAGCACCAGTTCTCACTGTGCAGCAGGTACCTGCACAGGTTGCTCAATGTACAGCAGAAAAAAAATAGGGTGCATCTCAGTATAATGGCGCAGCAGACCTAGGCTATGGTAAATGTTAATATTTGAGAATTGCAGCTTTGTTGAATACATTCAAAGATCAGAATTGTTTCTGATCCATTATGCCCTAAATCTAAGATGATAACTAGGAGGTACTGCTGGAGATAAAGTCACTTGCTTTTAAGAGAGGATCACGTTCCTATCTAAAAAACAATAGTACAGTTTTACCACGGACTTTGAGAAAAAAATAGAAAATAAGCTGTAAGAATGATATTGCTGGCAAATCTCAACACTTGAAATTCTGCTCTTAAGACTGACTCTTAAATTGACATAAAAAATCTTTTGTATAAAGAAGCCTCTTACCATCTTCGCTGTGTCTGCTGAATTCTTTTATGATAACTTACATGCTGCATGAATTATTTTCCTTTGATTATTAAAAAGTAGTTGGTGGTAGAAAATCTAATTTATTCCCTCACAGTAAATAACAAAGCGTAGAGCAGTAGGAGATGGAATTGCAGGGTGTTACAGTTAAAGTTGCTTCTCTGATGACACTAGTTAATTAAACACATCCTCATTTCATAGGTATCTGCACATGAAGCCCAACACATTTTATTGCTTCCGTTTTCATGCAAAAAACCTTATGCTGACTTAGAAACAAAATACCTCGTTCCTTGATAAAGACAGTCACAGAGCTGCCTCTTGAATGTTGCTGAGTGTTGCTGTATATGTTAGTTGAAAAAAAACCCTATGATAGTAACTCCTATATTTTCTTAGTCGTGGTGAACAAGTGCGTTGTCTGGGGTGCCTGAAACCATGATGTCCCCCTGCCAAGCCCTGCAGGCTTTAGTTGCTCTGTCTTTTGGCAGGATGGCTCTGCACCGTATTGATTTTTCACTTAATAGCAGCACACGAGTGATAAATGTTAAATGTTATGCTTAAGCATAAACCCTGTGTTCACATAATACAATGATTATAAACTCCAAATCGAAATTCAGACACATAATTGTGTATGAGGTAGGATTTTTAAGAGTTTTTAGAAAGCAGTAATTGTTGCAAGTTGTCTTGGTTTCTAGTCTCTTTGCCCTTACTTCGCTAGGCAGCTGGCTCTAAAAAACACAGTAAAGATATTTATTTAGTAAGTGAAAAATACCTCCCATTTAAATTGTTCTGTATGTGAAGTAAGCCTTCAACAACAAGAAAAAAATCAAAAAGCTCTTCTACATGTGATGCTATTTATGAGTTTTACAGCTTTGTCTTGCTTATTTTCTTTGACAGTTTTGCACCAATAAAAGATACATCTGCGCTTGTATTCACCACCACAGCGGTTTCCCCCCTCTAAGTCTGTGCCACAGATTTTGTATTTTCCGCCCCCCCCCCCGCAGCAGTTTTGTACTGTCTTAAGTCAATCATGAGCCGCTGCTGGGAACCCTGGGCTGCCGGGGCCACCAGGCTGAAATCCTCTCAGTTACGGCACTGCTTCCAAGAATCGGGGAATGGCTGAGGCTGGAAGGGACCTCTAGAGATCATCTAGTCCAACCCCCCTGCTCCAGCAGGGACACCCAGAGCACCGGGCACAGGGTGGCAGCCAGGCGGGTTTGGAAGATCTCCAGATCCCCATACTTGTTTCCCCATAAAAGCCAGAGCACTTTGGAGCTTGTTTGTGTGCTGGAATTACTCTTAAGTACTTCAAAATTCTCGCGTCGAGATTTCAGCATAAGCTACAATCTCTTTACAATGCTTCCTTTGAAGAAGGCTATATAATTTCTTAAAAATATCACTTTAATACAGTAGACAAAATTTGCAGGCTGATTGAAAGTACTACAGTTTCAAATACAAGGACATTATCTGTTGTACTCTGTAGTCATACAGTTAATTTAGTACAGGAACATGTGTTCCCCAGTCCAAAATAATAATGGAAATATCAATAGTAAATCCAATAGTGCTGTTTTCTTTGTGATATTACCAGCACAGAGTACTAATGAAGAAAACTGAATGGCAAAATACAATTAGATTTTGGTTTTCTGAAGAACATTCTCAATATTCTGGAAGTATATAACATTCGTAAGGGGGGTGAGATTTGCTGGAATTGTAATAGGTGTGAAAAACAAATAGACTGGGAACAGCAGAACTGAAGAGGCTCCTTTTCTTATGAATTTGTATCTCAGCTGATTGATCATGGTGGGAAAAGAGACACAGATGAGATAAAGAGATGAGATTGGGCATCCCCGTACTGTGATATCAGTAAAGGCCTTTGTTCCTTTGGATTCCCTAGTGTCTAACATGCAATACAAGTACAAGAAACTTTTAGATGCCTTTTCCTTGACCCCACCATGAAGTTTCACAAATAAACATAGAAACATAATAGTCTTTAAGACCTCTATCCCTCTGCTAAGTTCAATTTAGGCAGCGGTTTTAAGAAATTGTTACCTGGGGCCTGGCACACATATGCTATTTAATATTCTATAATGTTATGCCCATGGAAAGGCAATCCAAAAAAATCCAAAGTTTTATGCTATGGTTATGTATCTCTAACTGCTAGTTGGTGGGTGGATGAAACATTCATTTAAACCAGTTATATATAGTATATATATATATATATATAGTATTTGATGCCCTTACAAAAGTGGTTCACTTGAAAGCTCTGCTTTGCCTTTCAGGCACTGTCTATATACAAAATAAAATCTAAAGAAAAGTGTATAACACTTGGTTCACTAAGTAAGACTTAGTCTATATGTGATGTTATGTTTACATAAAGGCTGCAGTGCACTGAAGCATACAGTGGGAGAATACATAACATCAATGTTCACCATAAATAAATAAATAAAAATCGCTTTTTGCAATGACCCACTGGAACTTTTGTCTGTATCCTGTGTGCACAGCTGGCTCCTGGATGAGTTATAACCCCTTTGGCAACAGAGAAAATTCCGTTGCTTATCTCTCCTAAAAATAATAAATAAATAAATAAATAAATAAATAAAGGCAGGGCAGCATTAGAAAAAGATTACATGGAGATTACATTGTGTAAAAGCATGGGAGATGTGTCTAAACTCCTATGAGTGCCTTAAGAAAATCAGTTCTTTGCTTCTGTGCATGTAGTATTGCAGGTAACGTAGTGATACTGTCATAACTTCTTGAGCATGGTATCAAGAGGCAAAAACTAATGCAAATCACTGTGGAGGCAGTGAAGGAGAACCCAGATGGTTTAAGTTCTGCAACTACTGTTCTGTGGTTTGCCATTGGTACTAATACCACCTCCTGGACATCTGTAGAAAAACGTGTGGAAGCTACTTAAGCTCAAGCTCTCTGAGAGTATCTTATTTTTTGTTAGGTGATAGTCCACAATGTTTAAAAAAAAAAAAATACTGGCACCCTAGACTATTATATAGCTATATATGTATAGTAGGAATCTTCACTTCCTACCAAGTTGTGGGGCATTTGCATAGAAATATTACCAAACCTGCGTGACTGCACAGATCTGCAGCTGGACAGATCTGCAGCTCTCCCTAATCACTTGGCAGCTGAAGCATGCAGGGGAAAATACTAAATCTGGTCCAGTGAAATATCCAAACACACAAATGTGTGGACAGAATGAGATACGGCCCAAGTCGTTGCTATTCCAAGTGAGGGCAAACTCCTTATTGACTTTTCAGTTGTGGATTTGCTGAGGATTAGGAGCTGCAAGGCAAGACTTCTTTGCCTTTTCCTTACCTAGCAGTAGCAATGCTGCTCTGCAGCTTTTCAATGTGTACATCAATTGCATCCAACCTCAGGACAAGTTTGGATTTTGACCAGCACTTGACCAGCATAACTTAAAAAAAAAAAAAAAAAAAATCAGAAGAGCATTAAAAAGCGACTGTACAGGAGGGAGAGGTGAGAGCCAGTCCTCCCTTGCTTTGCTTCCTCACGTTACAAGTGCACTTCAGTCAGCAGAAAATGAACCAGAACTAAGTATTCTAGGCTGGATTTCCCTCAAGCCTAAGCAAAGTTTTTTGGCTGCAGGCGATAAGAACTACGAAGTTTCAGTCCAACCAAAGGGCTTTTCCCCCCCTAGGGTCATGGTGAGTTTCACCAGCTGGCCCAAACTGCTGCACAAAGGTCTCAATCTCTTACCTAGGCAGGACATGGGCACCTGGTACTTTTGCAAGTACTGGGAATTTGTTGCAGTTTCGAGAACATCCTAAGTAATTACTCTTCTCAGCTACCATACAAGATCCAGTGATAAATTAGAACCTATTATTCTGTGTGCTATATAAACATAGCAAAAGGTGCTATATAAACATAGCAAAAGCCCTTATCACAGGGTGACCACAAGCTTTTACTATGGTCGTTAAAAAAGAAGGAAGAACCAAACAATAGAAAAGAGGAGAATAAAAGGACCAGATTTCAGGGAGGACAAACAGTGCAGGGGCGGGGATCAGCAATTTCAGCTCATTCCCCAGCTATACTCTAGAGCTGTTACATTTTATCAGCCCACCATCACTTCTCGTCCAGCAAGGGTAAATCCCAGGATTGCTTCACTGAATGCAAGGTAGTGCCTGCTGTTCCAAAAGTTTCAAAGCTAAATCAAAAATTGACCTAAATGCTGATCAGCAACGTGCTAGGCAGAAGCCTTTCAGTTGCACCACTAGGTTTCAATTCTTGGATAGAAACAACAGTAACCTCACTTTGAGGAACACTGCACAGTTGTCTGTGCAAAACCTTTTTTTTTTTTTTATTCCCTCTTTCATCTCACAGAGAATATGATTCAAACAGAGCACATTATATACGTTCCAGTTTCATAATGCTGAAAATGTCTGCATGTCTTTCAGAGAATCCGGCAACTAACAGCTGTTGCCACTGAAGTTGTAAACTCTAGTTATATAAAAACCTGCCAAAAATATATTTTTATACATATACTTTTATGCCTTATATTGCCACCCCAGCCCTTTTTTATTTTTATTTTTTTTTTTTTTTAATTAAAATGTGGGGTTCTCCTCTGGCTCATGGGAACATGGTAGCAATCTATATTATTAAGCACAACTTATATTTCTAGCAGAATTTAAACAAAGGAAAGCAAATATACAAATTTAGGCAGGAATGGTCTGATTGGCTGAAATTTTAATCATCTCGCTTAACTCCAGTGGATACAGACAGTGCTGCAACAGGCAGTAATTCTGTGCCCTAAAAGGGTGAGCTCCACAATTGCCTTCCCGTCTTTGAAGATCTGCTTCGCTTCTGCCAGGATCGGACACACAAGGATGATTAAGGAAGGTTCTAGGTAGAATCTTACAAAGCAGAAGAGGCAGCAGGATGCTATAAAGATATGGGGCACTGCTTGTTTTTTTGTTTTGTTTAATTTACTTACTCCATTTAAGTCCTCTCTACTATGGGATTTGCTAGAATATAAAATGAAAATAAAGTCAGCAATACTGACTTTAAGACAGAGAAATGTATGGAGAAAAATAAGTATGGACCTACCATAATCTGAAACAGACTATTTAGAGAATTCTGCATGAGATGGGGTCTTTGGAATGCAAATGGTGATCAATATGATACATACACAGCACATGAGGACATTCAACCCCAATCTGGATCTTCCAAGGAAGCATCAGAGACCTTCAAAGAGGAAAATGTTCTCATCCCACCCTCCTATTTCATCGATAGGAGGCCTCTGAAACCTCAGGTCACTCTGCTAAAGCTTGTTGCCAAGTCTTAGACCCCTTTCCTGCTGAGTCTCCCTTGTGCGTCTGGCCCTGCTGCTCAGGACTACTGACACCTGCGAGGTCTCATTTCCACACAAATCCACGTGGAAGCCTTCAGGGGAGCAACACTGCCCTGCCTTCAGATGACTGAGCTTGGAGTCCTTGCTGAGCACTGATTGAGGGCCCGACAGAGCAACACATAAAGCTTACAACATTCAAAGCTCTTAGATCTCTGGCGAAACAAAGTTCAGATAAAACTATTTACAATGAGCAGGCACTCCCTAACTCCAAGCATTTACCGTTCTTCCTTTTACATGAAACCAAAAGCAGCAGCCAGGAGACTTCAACAGTGGAGAGACCATTAAAATGCAAAACCCAAAACTTCAAAACGAGCAAGATATTCAGCAGTTATCTTAACGCTTGCTTCTGATGACAGCTGACAGTGTTCCTCACAGTTAATGTATTTTGCCATAGATCTCTCAATTAAAATTTTATCAGTGCATGTCTGTTGCCCAGCACAATTCAGTGGCAGTAGAACCGTGATCCAATAAACTATCAACGGTCCTTGAGTAGCCCAGAAAACAACCCACTTACTTTCCAGAAAGAAAGTGAGCAGAGAGAGTTGGCTTTAACAACAGCATCAGGAAAGTTTGAGGACAGAGGAGATCAGAAGAGTTGACAAACTAACCATTCTCACTTTCTGCGGCCCGGGTAAAGAGGAGCGTGAGGATTTCACTGCTGGCTTCTCAGTACAGCTGAACTTTGTCCTCTCCTAACACTTGTTGTCCCCAGAGTAGCTGCTGCTGTTCTGGAGAAGAAGTCATATGGCTCTAGTACAGGTGCAAATAGGAATACTGAGTGATCTGACCAAGCAACCTAGAACCATGCTCTGCAGATTTACTCTTGCTGGCACTGAGCTGGGTCTTGAGATCTTTACTGCTCTGCCAAGCTGGCTGCAGCCCTTTCTTTGCTGCGCTGACACTGCCCTCCGTGGACCTGCAGCAGCGCGTGAGTAGCACTGATGGTCTTCAGGGAGCATCGCAGTTGCCCTGTTGCTACCTTGCCCTGAGCAAGTCTGCTTGCCCCGGCCCTGGTAACTGCGGCAGCTCTCTGGGTTGTGGTCACTATGCCCGGGACAGTGGCGTCAAGAAGCAACTGCACTAGCTCAGGCCTTGTGCAAACATACAGTACATGACAGGGCAGCTCAAATAAGCAAAGGATGGAAGCAGTTGTCACTTCATGGGTGGAGGACAGAAGCACAGAAATTCAACAGTTTACCTCAGGTTACAGAAGGCTGTCCAGACCACAAAAAAAAAAAAAAAAAGAAAATCCCTGCCCAATGCTTTAAATGCAGGACAAATGTGTCTTGTCTTTCCTCACACAACCTTAAAACAAATCATGTGGGGCTTTGGATACATTAAAATCTCCGGATTGTGCTTTCCAAGTCCAAGAACTGATTTTAAAAAAGTGTTAAAACAGAATTGGCTGCACATATTTCAGCTTACAGTAAAACCCCTTTATCCTCAAGAGAACTGCAGATTGTGCAGGGCAGCACTTGGAGCAAGAAGCGGATGCATAGCTAGGATATTTAGGTGGCAGATGCTAGAATAGGTGAATGCTAGGGCAGAGTTTGGCATCAGAGGGTGTGTGAGATATCTTAACTTCACTGGGTGTATCTAGAAAGAACATGGGGGTTTGTTGGGATGGGCTTCTTACCTGTAGTCTTTGTTGATAAGACATTCATTGCTACTCCAGTCTCTATTTCCTGATACAACAACTAACTTCTCCCCAAAGTCGCATAGGGGACCATCTAATTATCAGAAGGAAGGCCAGACAGGCATCACTGGCATCAACAGAAAAACTACAGCCTTGCGCGTGCTCTGACTAAGCGTGCCACTAGCCACGCTGCTAGGCTTGCTGCAAGCAGTGCAAGGGAGTCAGAGCCACCTCTGCACAAACCTAAGCTCAGGGTAAATGTGTATTAGGTTCCCCCTAGGAATCAGGATTGTTGCTGTAACTGCTTCCACATGGCCACCCGGAGGTAAGTGGTGTTAGAATCAGCCGCGCACGTTCAGCCCAGGCGTTAGTATTTCCAGCACTTGTGAAATCACTACTCCTCATACCTGTGAAATTCTTTAAAGAGTCACATGGAGAGTTACTTCTTCTAGCATTGGTCAAGAGATTTATTTCATTACTCTTAAAGCAAATGGCCCTGTCCCTGGGCTTTGCTGGTGGATACTGCTCAGGCTCTTCCAGCCTGCTTTGTTTCCCAATACGTTTATTTCTAAAGGAACATTCTGCGCACCTTCACAGGCCCTGCTTACCCCAGTTAATTTTCTGAAGCATCTGACTGTTTAGTGATTAAATGCTGCATTTGTAATCATAACCTAGCACTTTACAGCTATTAGGAGAGAAAAAAAAAAAGTAATTCATATATTTAGATATCTAGAGTTTAGTATCTGCAAGTTACCAAGTTACCAAATATGCTTTTGCCTCATTTAAGGACTTACAGCTCTTAGGAGTTAGCTATATCTATAGCTCTCTCTTCTTACTATAATATATAAATATATATATATGTGTGTATTTGTGTATTGCATATTTTTATCTATATAGATATCAGTAAAAGCAACCTCTCTGGCAAGTAAAACCAAGAACAATGTTGCTAGCAGATACTATGCTTAAATACAGTTGAGATTGTTGTTCAGTTGTGAGTCCTCAGTCACCTCAATAATCAATATGCCAGGAAAATGTAGTGTAGCATGGAAATGCCCAGGCCAGGAGACCACAAAAGCTTTTTGCCCTTTGCAAGGGACTGAACACAGGCTTCCACAGTGTTGCAGAGTATGTGACACGAGCCCATGAGGACCGCAGCGCTAAGCGTTCTGAAACATGGTTAAAGCATTCATGTACAGGAACACAAATCTCATTATGGTACGGTTTAAGGAACTAATGTAACTTAAAAAAAATAATAATTATTATATATTTATATGTAAAAGAATACTGTCAGATCATTATGTTTTTTTTCAGTGACTCTATGGAGTGCACCAGCTAAGTATTTGAAAAGCTCTTCACTGTGCTTCCAGCACACGCGAGGTTATCTCTTCTAGTCTCACAAATGAAAAACCCATCCTTTAAAACAAACATATACCCATTTTATGCAGTCTTATAAAATAATCATTCCTATAGCGCATCATTTTTTCAAGCACAAAATTATAAAGTGAAAGAGTTTGACAACATTGTTAGTTTTTCTTAAAGATGAAATGATATACTAATAAACATCCTGTTCTTTGGAGTTCACATAGATTTACAATGTTAAGTTGTTCAGAAGGGTTAAGTCTCTACTGGCTAATATGGTACCACAGTAAAATATTAAGTGTGTTATCCATCTAAAAAGGAATTCATCTGCTGTTTTTTCAGCGGGTTTTGCCAGACGCAGTGGAAGTGCTGACTAACAATATGTGAGAAATAGGTGGAGGTAGGAAGATAAGGTCTGCATATAAAATACTCTTTTTGTAATTTTATTCTAATGAAATTACATCCAAACACAGCCTAAATATATTACCAGAGTTTTTTTTTTTTTTTTTCTTTTCTAAAAAAGAAAAAAAAAGGAAAAAATTTTAAAGCTAACAAACTTGCAGAATTAATCTATTAGATTCTCATTTCTATTTTTTCAAAGATTTTGATTATGAGCTCAGGCTAAATTCTCCTTTTGCACTACTCAGATTCACAATCACAAATGAATCAGGTTAACAAAATACAAAAACGTCTAAAATTTCATTTTCCAAATTAACTTAAAAGTACAAAATAAAATAAAATGCCTTTATTAAAAAGCCACATTAACATGATTGACAGCTATACAAATTGTTTTCTAAAACAAGCATTATGGGGTAAGTGTTTGAAGAAATGTTAAAGATTCAAAGCAGAATTTTCCCCACTGCCTTCAAGGAGACTTGTTTGGCTAAACTGCAATAAAAAAAACACTTTGAAAGTCTACTCTTAGATTCACCATAATAAAAGTAAGCCAAAATAATTGTATCTGAGGGAAAAAGAGGGCAATATTCTATGGTCCATAGTCAAAACTCCAGATTCCCAGGTTGTGCAATGCTACTGAGACATAAGAGGGTTAAGGTGCTTGATATATGTCTAAGACTTATTATAGAAAATGAGTAGAAACACATCCTGTACCTGATAATGTGAGCAATCTATATGCTGGAGAAGAGCTGCAGAGCAGTTCATAACGAGCACTGCTCATGATCATAAGGCAGAATCCAAACAAACTATCGCTTCATTGAAATCCAAGGAAGGCAGAGGAAGTATTTATAGAGACATCCCTTCTGCTACTGTTTAAAAGCAGGAGCAGATTAGTATGTGTTTAAGAGCTGTGGTTAAGAGGCCTGGAACTGGAGGCTGGCCCGTACTGAGAGATCTAAAGAAGCCAAAGACCTAAAGAAAACCATTCCTGCAGTCCTTTGCCGAAGCCTTCGTTGACATCATATTCTTGCCATCATACAGTCCTAAGCTCAAAAGGCACCTACGTAGCAGATCAGGTTTACCAAGCAAACATGATGCATGCAGCTTCGTCAAAATAAGCAGCCTGCATCTGTCCCCTGCCCAACAAAGCTCTTGCTCTGGAACAAGCATCCTTTGAAGTTTCACATAACTGGGCGTTTTTTGGCCCGTAACGCCAGTCCTGGCCTTGCAACAGAACTAGTACTTTATTGGGCCAAATTCTGTGCAAAAATACGCTGACCCTACTCTAAAGCAATTTCTTTGGCATTAGCTTGAATTTCTAAATGAAGGCACGCTTCCATTTTAGCACATAAAAACTGCAATAAAATCTACAGTATTTGTTTGAAGAATTCATAAATTAGCCAAAGTATCAGTGGAGCTTTGCTCTTTACTACATGCAAAGCCCCACCCAGCCCATCTGACACATTCAGCATTATCATTTAGCCTTCCCAGAGCTGAGAATTTCTGGGTTATTCATAGAAATATATCAAAGCTGGAGAAAAGAGTAACAACAGATGCACAAGCTTATGCTTAAAAATACTAGCTGTGCTCTGGTCATTCTTTGGCTTGAAGCTGAGGTGTTCCTGGATAGATCAGTTTTTCCATTTATTCGAATCCCAGGCCAGGAACCAGCCTGTGAACGTCGGGGGTTCATATCCTTGCTTCACGATAACAACGGGGGTCCCCTTATCTCTTCCAGAAGGGTCTGTTTCAATATAGCGCTTGGCTAAAGAGAAAGAAGAAATACAATGTGTAAAATATTAGCTCATTCTTTTGATATAAAACATACGTTAAAAGCCCTAGTAAGAGATCCCAGAGCTATTATAATAAAGCATTCAATTACAATATTTCAAAGGCAATGAAATGATCACGTAAGTGCTGATTTCTCCCAACTGCCAGTGAAAGAATTTTCACAAGATTAAAGCACAGTGATCGTTACTCTGCTCATTTCCTCCCCATAGAGCGGGGCTTTGGCTCTGGAGCAGAAGGATTTTGCTGGCGCTGGGCAAGTGCTCCTGCTTGGTTCCCCTTTTTCCCCGGGAGACCCTCACAGCTGCATCCAGCATCGTTTCCCTGCACACCGCACCGTGCGTGCGGGAAAGGAAGCAGGTAACCGCGGCTGTACTGGGCAAGCGATTCAGCAGCAACTTTGTCATGACAACCCAGCTCCGTGAAATCCCACCTGAGACGGCACATGATCTTGTTTTTCAGAGTTGCATTCCAAATAAATTGTCTTGATTTGTTCTGGGACAGGAACGTCTTCTCCCAAATTTAGCTCAGTAAAGGGTAGCAATGTAAGGACTTGAAGATTTGTCAGCATTCCTCTGACTATAAACATTAGTGCAGGGTACAGCTCATATGTAAATATGTGCATTTGAAACTCCCACTCTCGGGGCAGGTTCTTTTCATGGAGTTCTCCTGTATACTCTCTAAAAAGCCCTGCAGTCTGGTACTGCTATTTAGCTTAATGTTTCTCGTCATAAACTTACAGATAAGAAGCCCAGAATGAGTTTCAAATCACGTTTAAAGGAGAATGATATTCTCTAGGGTTAAATCTAAATAAGCTTAATAACCCTTTTAAACAGCACTGTAAACATAGCTATTTCTTCTGTATCATCTTTTTCCCTCATTTAAGTACTGTTGATGCTACTTCACTCAGAAATATGTTAAACTGATTTTCTTACCAGATTTAACAGATTCCTGTCGCTCAGTTTCATTAGCATCTTTCCCAATCCAGACAAAAACCTGCAAATAAATCATTATGGGGATTTTATGTACAGCAGGTAAAATGCAAAATAGTTGCTTCCATTTGGAGAAAGATCATGCACTATGAGAACAGATACACAGTTCTCATACACTACCTGCATTTCTTTTCCCTTGCTCTAGTTCTATACTCTGAAATCTCACTCCTCGTGTCCCTGCTTTGAATTCCGTGAGTTCAGTGAACTTGGGAGAATGATGGAGACAATGTCTGTCTGCACTCAGGTCTTCTGAAGAACTCAGGGTAAGCAGCCAGTGTTTGGCCTGTCCTCCGAAGTTTTTCCCAGATGCTGATACATTGGTTGTGTGAAATTTGTGCCATTTATTTGAAAAAAAAAACTGTATTTTCAAAAATTAGTATTTTTTAGTGATAAAGCCAGGAGCATTATTGTGAGCCTCTCTGAACACTGCTGGGGCCTGTACTCTTGTAGCCTTTGGTTTTAATGGGAAGTGCCTGCTGGGATCTCACATTATGCTTGGAAATGTATGTTCACGCTAACCATGTATGTTCACGCTAACACATCATAGAGCACAAGAGAAAATATAGGTCCCTTTGATATAATTTAAAGAAAACAAGTTCTCCTCACAAACATGGCTTTTTTTCCTGCCGTCTTGCATTCTAGGTGGTTGTTAAGAACAAATTCTTATTACCACAAAAAACAGCGGTAAACTACTCGGCTTACCTGCTCCCAAGCATCCAGCAACATGACATCATCTTCAGCCAAATCATCCTGAGTGAATTCTCCTGGGACTTCCTCAATCTGAAAGGGATGGCACATTTTTTATTATTTTTTTAATGATCTGTCAAGATATTCTGATTTTGTAAAGAGCAAAGATTTTTTTTAAGGGATAAGGGTGCCGTGCAATTCTTTTTGTTCCTATAGGGTGAAGCCCCAAATTGATTTGATGAATGTGTGAAGAATATTACACTGCGAGGAAACAAATCACATACGATCCCATGTCCTATAAAATCAACTCTCAGTTTGTCAGAGCTGATAGGATATCCTCAGGAGAGGCATAGGTTTGTATTGTAATTGTGACTGTTACAAATCGGGACTAAGGGCTGCCAGAAGAAAAGGACGGGGAAATTTCCATACAGTGACTTGTACCAAACAAACTAAATCAATCACCAAGGTGGTGTATTCATGTGGCTTAGATTCATTAATAAGGAAAATAAATTGCTTGTACTTGCAGTGGATGAGCTCAGGGCTGAAATACGTATCCAAGCAAACCTTCCATTGACTTGAAAATGGGACACTCTACTAGACTACTCCACTGAGGACTGGTCCCCAAAGAAAAGGCAAATCTCTAACTTCTTCCAATCATTCACAGTTAAGTAGGAGAGCACTTCTTCTGCATCAGCAGGAGAGAGAGTAATTCAGCTAGTGGTCAGCCCGCTGCCTTTAAAGGGGATTCAAGGGTTGGGCAAAGCTGGGTGATGTAGGAGTGCTAAAGGGCCTGTAAGCAGATGTGCCAAAACACGGGCTCCTTTCCCTCTCCCCTGCCTATGCTGTGGTGTCCAGAGGGATGTGACCTGCCTGTTCCTCACGGGAGCTCTGACAGCAGTGGCTCTGCTACTAGGGCTTTCTCAGGGACACAGGGAATCTGAAATGAAAAACAACCAGCCCGGAGCTCCCAGCTGGCCATTACAGAGAAGTTGGTTCCTATTATTGTATTTTATGGGAGTGTTTTAGAAGCTTGCTAGAGGAATACACTTCCCTACTACTCTCATAAGATTTGAAAGCCCTTATTAAAGTATTCTGTTTGCTTTATCTTTCTCCAGATGGATGGAAACAGTTCCTCAAGGAAACTGCAGGAAACTACGGTCCCTACATCAGCACTAGGGCATCCTTGCCAAACAGTGCCACCGCCTTGCCTTTCCGAGCGCAGTAAGCAATTAAGCCTGATTCACTCATGCAGCTCTGGGTATTTCTGCTAAGGAAATAAGTCTTCCTACCTGCTTGATCACAGGCCAATACCTTGGAGGCACAATTACTGGTCTTAAATCTCTCTGGAAAATTTCAGGCTACTAGGGATTCCTGGCAAAGTCTCAGGATGCATTTCTTTTCCTCACTAAAACTATCAAACATGTAAGGGGCAAAGCACTGACCTGCACTTTCTCAGAGAAATGAGAGCAGTCTCACAATGCTCTGGAAGAATGCATCTGTTTTTGACTGCAAAAAGGTCTTGGCTTTTTGCATCTGTAAGCCTCTACTCCCATGCTGGAACAGACTCTCCCTGCTAACATCTCCAGTATTTTTCTGTCCTTTACAGCTGGATTGTTCCAGAGGACCTACCTCCTGCCAAGCACTGCTAACTACACAAAGAAAGTCAGATCTCCAAAATCATTCAATGTCAGCTGATTGCCTACCTAAAATATACTGGAAACTGTATAATTAAACAGAAGGGAAAGTGTATACTTATATGCTTACAATAAATCTGCCCGTCTTATTAGAACAGCCATATAGACGAGGTGGATGATCTTCAGCCTTTGTCAAGAGTTGTGACGAAGTCTGATATGTTTTTTTACCTCCAAGTGCCTTCCAGAATTCCCCTGAAATACAAAACATAATTTATTCAGCAGTAGCTTTCCCATTTTATGTTTTAGCTTGTTGGACACTATTCCAAGAATCTCCAAGCAATGACTTTTTTTTCTGTCTCAAAGATGAGTGCATTTTCTGCAAGCTTCTTCCTGCAGCTTGTCAATAACAATGAAGACACCACATGCGGAGCGGGAGCAATGCTTGCTCCCCTTCTCATCTCTCAGGGTTTTAAAAAAGACCACATTCCCCTGCAGTTCCTGCTACAGCCCTATGGATGTCCAGGGGATTGCACTGTTCGTGCATTGGCCAGTTCTGCACAGACCTTCCCAGTAAAACTTCAGGTTGCAGTTTCAAAGGGAGAGAGTGAGCATACGTTTCTGCCTACAAAATACATGACTTAAAAAAAAAAAAAAACATTTAGGCCTCATTTCCATACAGCCCTGGGTATTCTTAGCTGCCTAGTAGCAAGCTCGTGGCCTCATACTAACCCGGTTCCTGGCCTTCATTAACCTTAGGAGCCTGGCATTTAAGAACACTGGCAATGTACTGAGCTCCCTGTTCCTCTTCTTTGTTTGCTCCTTTTCCAACCCAGGTGTAGCCAGAGTTGTTTGGCAGTTTCAGAACAAAGACATCGTTGGAGTTCAGAGACGTTGCATCAACATCAACCTAGGTCAAGAATGAGACTATTTTATTCTTCATATTTTCAAGTAATGTGATCTCTATTTTGCATGCTCATATAAAATGTGGAGCTAGATGTTAATTGGCTGTGCTTTTTCAGCAGTTTGTCCCTAGATTTGTATGGTTATTTAACCTGAAATAGGGAACTGACTGGAAGAACAAAACTTGGGACTGTCTGGAGGTAGGAATGACTGCCCGTAAGGGTGGTTGACTTTTTGTCTGTTCGTTGTCAGCTGACTATCCACTAAGAATTTTCTAACAGTTTCCTTAGAAATGTGGAATCTGTATGACTAGTATCTTATTAGTCATGCAAAGCAGTTGATTTGAGGTGGAATTCTGTGTTCCTGCCAGATGCTGAATGCCCAAAAGGATTATGGTAGGGGAAGAATATTCCCAGGCAGGTATACCATTATCCAAAGGAATATTTGTCCTTACCTCCGCAATCCTGGTAGTGGATGTCAGGTTCCTGCGGATTTGGAAGAGTCGTGTTGGGGGAGCAGGTTTCTGACCTTCCTTCTTTGATGTCCCATCCTTGTAAATAACGAGGGGTTTATTTTTGAACAAGCACAGTAAATGTGCGGGCTCTTTGCCTTGGCTGACTCGGATCTGTGTATGCGCGAAGAAACACAATTCAGAAACAAAAGGGAACATGGGAATTAATCGTGGTCTTCATCAGATAGCATAGGGAGTGTTAGCCAACAAGGGTAAGCAAGTTAGCAAGAATTAGAAGTGGCAAAATGAGAAGATTTAAGAACACAGTTTCAGAGACATTAAAGTGATCGCATTCCTGAGATTATTTTTGTAAATCATGGTAACACAATGACATCATTCAGGCTTGTAACATAATGTTTAACTGTTTAAAATGGCTGCTCTATACTGTAATACAGAAATTCATCTTTTACAAAAGAACTGTTATTTCATGGAGTTTTATAGATTCGCTTCTTCACTTATAAACAGTATTCTCAGTTTTTTCACACTCGATACAAAAAGGTGACAGCTGAAGGCTAAACTGTGTTCTTCTTTCTCTATTCAGTTTTTTGCTTTATGCATACAGAATCGACTTACATTGCGCATGAGATGAAGGAAAAAACAAAGAAGGACAGAAGGGAAAAAACGAGAGGGGAAAAAAAAAGGGAAAGAAGCGGAAATTGCCTTCCAGGAATGCCAGGGAAAGCACCCCTGCGGGAAGAAAGCCCGTATTCCTCCGGGGCGTCCCGCTCGCCCTCCCTCATGTGCAGGACACGCAGCTCAGCCGGCGGCACCGGCGGGGCCGCCGAGTTGAGCG
>VZSV01000035.1:3707305-3718444 GCA_013398735.1 Nothocercus julius | reverse complement strand
AAAAAAAAAAAAAAAAAAATCTAATGCAGGGAAGAAAATGCTGAGGGGAACATCTTTCTGCAAAACAAATATTGAAACCGTTTTTTATTTTTTATTGTAATTTGTACTGTAGTGCCATCTAGTGACTAAATAAATTAGCGCGTTTTAAACTTAAGGGTAATCCAGATGTTTTGTATAGGCAATACATCCTAAAGATTCATGTATATGCATACAAATTTGTATAATATGCATATACACATATATATTTGTTTAATTTAATTTCAGGTTAAAAGAATATTTATGATTATATATGTCTAACTTCATATTTAACTTAAAAGAATATTTTTAACATGTGCATTGCAATGAGATGGATCTCTTTCAGCTTTAATAAAACTTTTAAAGTATATTTTTATTACAGCTATTAGTATATAATTATTACTGTAGTGTTAGTTGGCCTTAGCTATGAGGCAGGACCATATCATGCTCAACTCTGTCCAAATATAGGATTTTTTTTTTAGGAATTGAAATACATGGGTGCACAGGCCCTAGCAGGATACACCCACACCTGTGGAGGGGTTGGGCTGATGGCACCGAGGGGCCACTCTCCGTTGTCTTTGAAAGGTCATGGTGGCCCGGAGAGGTTTCTGTGGCTGGAAGGGAGAATATGGCACCCCTATCTTCAAGAAGGGCCAGAAGGAGGATCCAGGGAACTCCAGGCTGGTCAGCCTCACCTCGGTCCCTGGGGAGGCGATGTAGTCCTGGAATTAATCCTGGAAACCATTTCCAAAGACAAGGTGGACAAGAAAGTGATTGGGAATAGTCAGTGTGGAATTAGGGAGGCAAAATGGTGCTTCAGTAATCTAATAGCCTTACATGATGACTAGCTTAGGGGATGAGGGGAGAGCTGTAGATGTTGTTTACCTTGATTTTAACAAGGCTTTTGACACTGTCTCCCATAACAACTTAATAAACAAGCCAATGAAGTACAGACTAGATAAGTGATTAGTGAGGTGAACAGAAACTAGCTGAACCGCTGGCCTCAAGGAGAGGTCAGCAGCAGCACCCCGTGCAGCTGCAGGCCTGTCACCTGTGGTGTCCCCCAGCAGTTCGTACGGGATGGGGTCTGTTCAGCATCTTCACCAATTCCTGGATGATGGGATGGAATGAACCCTCAGCAAGTTTTAGCCAAGTGGGAAATCTCTGTTGACAAAAGGAGCCCATGCTGCTTGGCTTCATACAGGCTTCTGCAGAAATCTCCATTTGGATAGTTATCCAAATAGCCTGCACATGTGCAACCCATGCCTGTGCTTCAGGGGTAAGGGAAAAGGAAAAAGTCCTTTGCTTTATTAAAAGATTTTTTTTTTTCTAACAAAACATCTACTGTGGTAAGTGGGAAACCTAAGGGGCATAGAAGAAAAACCCTTTCAAAGAAGTTTTTCATTAATTTGAGCAAAACTGGGACAAGTCTCAGGGAGAAAAGGCTGGAAATTTAGGTAAATCCTAAAATGTACCTTGAAATTAGTCTACATGAGATGTGAGGAAAATAAAAGCGAAGATTAATAATAGCTAAGGAAAATATAGAATTGCCTGGTTAAGGCTGCAGACATGTACATGGTACTTTGCAAAGTCCTTTTCGTTTTTCCAAAGATTACTGCCTCCAGGTAAGACAGGCATTACAAAGTAATTATGAGGAGAATACAGTACTAGCTGCAAGAGGAAAAGACAACAGCTGCAGAAAATAAATTATTTTTCTTCCAAGTGAACTCAAATAACAGGCAGTTTGGTTTTATCTCAAATATGTGGATGGCAAAAAAGATTGTGTGAACACAAGTTTGTTTGCTTTCCTTTTAGCAAAACAGCTTAAATGCAGGAAAAAAGACGTAAATGGCACTGAGTGCTTAAAGACTAGTCATCATTTTCTAAAAAAAAAAATGAATAGTATGGGCACCTACACAAAGTGATCTAGGAGGTAAATTTACAGTGTTTCACGTTAACTTCCATGCCACCAATCTGTAGTAAAACATAGGTTATTTCAGGTAGTTTGCTCACTTATGAAAGAAAGTTAAACATCTTACTACACAGCAAATGCATGCACAGGAGTTACCACGAGCAGCTGATATTCTCAGTATTCAAAGGATTTCTCCTGCTTTCAGTTCCTGTTATTTTTGCATCTATATCATATCCTATATTTGTTGAATTTAATCTGAAACATACTAACCTGCACGGCCTGACCATTCAATAACCGATCGAGCTGAACAGTCAGAAACGCAGAGGCAGTCAGTTCATCTTTTGTAGTCTGAGCTCCTTGCCTGAGAACGACAGTGACAAAAACAATGCTTAAAATCAGTTTCATCATGATCCAGAGCTTACAGAGAGAGAGGGAAAGAAAAAAAAAAAAAAAAGAAAGAAAAGAAAAGAAAAGAAAAGAAAAGAAAAGAAAAGAAAAGAAAAGAAAAGAAAAGAAAAGAAAAGAAAAGAAAAGAAAAGAAAAGAAAAGAAAAGAAAATCTGATCTTGCATTTACACAATTCTGTTGTTTCTACAGGACGTAAAATCAGCATAGAATAATACGCACACACTAGGGATCTGTGCAAAGCAGACCAAACATACCATGTGTAGATGATCTGCCCTTTAGGGTAAGTATAGAGTATAATGTAGCAGTCACCCCCATAGAACTGCCCGTATGTCTCAGGCTCCACAGGAACTCTGCCGCTGTCTTCAACACGCCAGATCTGAAAAACAAAGAAACCACTAGAAGAGGCTGAACTTCATCTTGAGGCTCTTCAAGAAGCAATTTACTGTGCTGCCCCTTGAATGACATTTGGGTTTGCTCTGAAAGATGATGGAATGAAACCAGGAAAGTTTCTTCTGAACACAATCACTAACAAACCACTGCAGAAAACTTTCTTTTGCCCTGATGTTTTAATGCCACGTGGCCATCTCATAATGCCACATTTAGCTTTCATTCTTAGCATCTTAAGATGATATTATTGCACAAATGGTAGAACATTATGATTCATCATAAAACTATCATATCACATGGGAAAGGTACACCACAGATAGGTAACAGAGATCTGCAGATTTCTCCCCATCTGATGCAGTACAGCCTCGTTGAGTTACCACCTGCTCTCCAAAAAAATACTGTTAAAATTGTATCTCAGCTGCTGGGCTCAAGTCTAGGTACCATCTGAACCATCAGGGTGCAGTGCCAGAGGATACGGCAATGAAACTGTAGGTAAAGATCCAGAATAGGTTTCTACCACCAGAGGCAAGTTTACTATTTTAAATATCAAGCTGATGTGAGGTAGAAGTGTTCCTTTAAAATGTGCTACTTAAAGGGGGAATTATTTCTGATCTTTGATTTGTACCAATGACTTGCACCATCATTTATGAGCATCAGAAGATTTCACAAAATAACATGACCCAATAGGCAAAGAGATTCCCTTTCCTCTTAAAAGTAGCTTATTGTTTTGGTGGTCAGAGCAGCAGCACACAACAGTTTAAACTGTAAAACAGAAGAAATCACAATTCAATAAACACAAAAATTACCTCTACTTTCCCTGAACCATCATCTACCATATTATGTTTGGCAGCCATCTGTGGAGACTCATGTAACTTGGTAGCATCAAATTCAATCTGCTCAATTTTAGCCACTCTCTCTGTGACATAAACTTTTCCAAAGCCGTCACTTTGATCTTTATCCTTCCAGTCTTTGAAAAACTGTTTGAAGATTGGTGTTTCACCTCCTTCTGGAAGAACTTGAATCTGAAATGAAACAAGACACATGAAACAGAAGGAAAACAAAACTGACAGTTGCTAGAGCTAAAATGTCAAAGAATGGAGTTTTCTGAGTAGCTGATGGTTTATTTTGTAAGTTGTTTGTAATTCAGAGACCATGTCAAATGATGTAATTTTTGCAGTCAGCCTACATCACTTTTAGGTTAGATCACAGCAGACCTGCCTATCTGGAAATAGCCACAGAGGCCGTATGTTGCTCGAAGCGAGCAACACTCAACAAAGAGAAATACATCATTTTGGTACTTCTGGCTGTTTTTTTATTTCTAAACTCACTTAAAAATCACGCCTGATTTGGGAACAAGACACAAAGAGTCCTAATTTAAATGAATGGAAAATAATGTGTATGTTATTGATTATTTTCCAATCATTTGATCTTTTCTACACTTTCTCAGTAGTTGAACCAAACTTTTCTGATTTACATGTTTGCAAAACATTGTTTCTAATTAAGCCCTTAAAAATATTTTCACTGATTTAAAAACAAAGTTTTTAACAGACTTCACTCTTTCCTGGTATCATCTTATAAATAGGTCACACCTGTGTGTTGGCTGGATAATTCATCTGCTGAATGAATTCCTCAGCATTCTTCATGGCTGCTTTTCTCTCCTGGGGGTTAGCGTCTTTGCCTGGTTAAAGTAGAAGGATAACAATATGGATGGGAAACGGGATTAAGACCACTCATTCTGCAAAGTAAAGTGTACAGGGAAAATTTTGCAATGAACAGGATATCCTTGAGCCATGTCCTCTGCCACATTGCTCTTGTCTTAGTCTCGCGCAAACACAAATGCTAGTCAGCAGGAGTAGTAAGTTTCATACAAAGTCAAAACTGTAGCCAAAATGCAGCATCTTACATTTAACATGACTAAAAAGGAAAAAAAAAAAAAAAAAAAAAAAAAAAAAAAACCTTTTTGCTTAACATATGTTTTCATCAAAAGGAAAAACAAAAAAAATGTTTTATGGTATCTGCTTGGTTTAAGCTACACACCCAGCAAGAACACCTGGGCAACCTTCTCTGAATCTCCCCTTGCTGGAGTGCAGTGTGTTAAATAAAGCGGCTCTCCAGAACTGCCTTCCCTTCATCAGGCAGCACCACTCACCCTTCCACAGCCTGAGAAGATGAAACTACTATTTAATCCAGGCATGCCGCACCATTTATCACCACCTTCGCCCATTCACTCTTCCCTTTTCTCAGCCAGAGATATTAGACACCTCTGAAAGTCTCTGTGGGATGACTCTGTGTATGAGTTCCTTGTCCCAGCTGGCCGCCAACCACTATACTCGGGAGAGCTCTTAATCTAATACGATTCTCTGCTAAGCTGTTCATCGTAGTCAGTTTGGAAGACGACCATTAGCAAAGTAGTTCACACTCCTCAACTCGGAGGCCCGCAGACTTCCAGCAGAGAGGGCGAGCGCAGCCTCCCCGCGCGAGGGGGGGGCTCCCGCTTATCCCATGCGGCAGCAGAGCCAGGAGGCAGCAAGGAGCGCGTACGGCCATAATCGGAGTGCAGGGCTCAGGGAGAATTTAGGCCACCCAGCACAGTGCCCCACAAAAGCTGTTTTTTAAAGGAGACTTCCCTAACTGCGAACGAAATATTCAGGCAAAATGCTTACAGCATTTCCTGGACTGACTGCCAAAGCTTGACAGCTGCGCTGATTAATTATTTGCTACTGCACACGGTAAACAGAAACGCAGGTGTGCCAGGAGAGTTAACCAACAGCCTCGGCCAGAGGAGAGGAGATACCCTGCGCTGGCTGCAATGGTCATCCTGTAACGCCCCGGCTACGAGGAGTCCAGGCCCAGTTCCTCAGGAGCAGCCTCCTAGGAAAAGCTCACCCAACGCAACAGCCAATACACCCGCAGCACTCAGGACAGTACAGAGAAATGTTTGGAAGAAAAAAAGAAGCATCAAATTGGTTATAAGATTAAACTTCTAGTTAAAGCTTGAAACACTCGTGTGGTAGGAGTGGTATTAACCCCTCATTTTTAAATCTCACACCTTCCACAAACAGTCTACGGATATGTAATATCTACCCATTAGATTTCTAGATTTCTTTTTTCTAGAAGGTAGAGATTTATTGGTGACATACATATATACAAGGCTTCTTCTTGGTAGCTTCACAGTTGCCCCTCAGTTAAGCATTTAAGCACCAAAAATTAGAGATGCCCCCAAAACACTCAGGATACTTGGAGAGGACCAAGTCTTGAGGCCCTTACTCACAGGAGCAATCCCTGTGCCCTGGCTACACCACGGCAGAACTGCTCACGCAAGAAACTGCGTGCAGGGCACTGGGTGCAGCCAGCACCAAACTCCGGCTAGTGCCCGGCGGACACGGTGTAGACCTGAGATCTGCCTGTGCTCCTTGTACCTCTGCAGCAGAAGTCGCCTCTCACCTTTCCACACAAAGATCTTTCTCGCAGCGCCATGGTCCAAGATGAAGCACTCTTCAGACAGGAGCATGGCCATGCAGAAGGGGTTCTCCTCTGCTACCACCGACACCTTCATGGACCCACTTGCGTCCGACACCTAAGAAAGCAATAATTTCAGATTTAGATCAATTCTGACTTTTATAAGAAAATTCATTTCCCGTCCTCCAAATTGCTACAGAAATCAGTAATTATTCCTATACAAAACGCTGTATAAAATTTGTATGACGCCAGAAAGCAACGATGACCTTTCATTTTCCTTTTCATTTTACATCCACTAGGGGGAGATGTGGTGATAATTTCAGTGACTTTACTGGACCTGGTCTCACAACTTTTTAACATAAATGTCTTTTTTTTTTTTTCATCTCTGAATTCAACTGCTCATTCCGTGAACACCTCACCGATAACATCCATACCTTCTTAGGCCTACCCTATATACTTTACTGAACTGCTATAGTCCCCAGGCATCATCTTCTACAAAGCAATCCTAACTGAAGCCAAAAGTACATTCACCTGCAGAACAAGACCATTTGAATTTATAAAAACAGTCCTATACCCACTTTTGCAACTGAAATATCTACATTTACAATCTCTGCTTCTGTGATAGAAAACTATTGTATGTGACCTGTTGCAGAATCTGCTTTCTAACCACAATTCCCACTTTGTTCTCACTGTTTTAATTAAGTTCATGTAGGCCTTTATAAATTCACTTCAGACTTCAAAATTCACTCCCATATGGCTTCAGAGGCCAGCAAAAGAAGCTCTTTACTATTGTGGCTTTCACTTTTCTAGCAGTTTTCATTTCCTTTCAAAATTAAATTTTTGTATTAATTTTAAATATGCCATTTTATCCTATATTGTATATTAGCAAAACAGAAGATTGAAATAACCATGGCATATTGCAAATAAAAACAAATGTCTATTTTGAGAAATAAATGTCTATTTTGAGGACTTGCTAGAAGCCTCTCTCCTGGCTTTGACACTCACTGATATATTGCAGCATGAACAGCGCATACAGAATTTGGTTAATACAAATCTGCTAGCAGGATCTGTGAACTTAAAGGAGTTTACTAGACAACCACCAATTTTTCTGAGATTTCTTATGATCCAAAATTCACTGCAAGCACTTTACAATAGATTTGTAAATTACTGTTTTATTACAATTGCCCTTATCTTACATGCAAAACTTTTTTTTTTCCCCCCTCAAAATATGCCAACCCCTCTGCTAGAAAGGGTAAGAAATTCGTGCCAGATTTTTTGGTAAGAATGGAATGATGAACGGACTACGCACAGCACATAGGCAACAGGGAATAAAAACGGCCTTGCGATACGAACGGCCTCGTGGAAGCGTCTTGTAAAGCAGGGCCACGCGGAGGGGCAGGGGCAGCATCACCGACCGGCAGTGGGGACGGCGGCAGCACCTGCCGGGGCCTGCGGGGCGCAGATCCCGCACGGGGGGACGGTCCAGAGCTCAGTGCTGATGGGAGCTTCAGGAAAAATGCTCCTCAATACTCTGCAGAAGAAACTAATCTGTCCTGGGGGGAGGAGGGGAGGAGGGGGGAAAGGATTTTCTAGCTTTTCATTAGGAATACTTTCAGATTGCCAAAATTCATCCTGATTTTTTGGTTTGGATTAAGCCTGTTATGTCCACAGGTACACAATTTAATTTTTTTGTTGACTTAAGAGATACAGGCAAAGATGCTCTAGGCAGCAGTATCCACCCTGAAATTTCTCCCTTTTGTTTCTGGACAAAAATAGACTACCAAATGATTCCTTTTAGAGAATTCTAGCCTGAGCAGGCTCAGCCATCGTATCAGCACCTTCTGGCAGCACTGAGTCCTAACTCTTAAGCTGGCTGGTTGAGTCTAACGATCCCTCCCCGCGGCACATGAGTTAACCCCAGTTCACATCTGGAACAGAGGTGGGGGGAAAGTGCTCTGCCTAGGGATGCAGTGGGAACCGAGGAAGAACTTCTTTCCCGTGAGGGTGCCAGAGCCCTGGCACAGGCTGCCCAGGGAGGCTGTGCAGGCTCCTTCTCTGGAGATCTTCAAACCCGCCTGGCTGCCGCCCTGTGCCCCGTGCGCTGGGTGTCCCTGCTGGAGCAGGGGGTTGGACTGGATGATCTCTAGAGGTCCCTTCCAACCTCAACTATTCCGTGATTCTGTGATATTTTCCCTCTTGTAAATACATTTTTACTCATTTTCTCAAGTGGTAGAATAAGAAATAAAGGCTGCCTGTGAAAGAAAAAGAGAGCACAGATCTGGAAATAGCTTATTGTTTCAGTTTTGTTAAAAACATCAAAGAAATGGAATGTCTATAAATTTCAGTTTTAAAACAGGCCTTTTTATGAAAAAGCATCAGCTACAAAAACCTCAGTCTGCTTTGGCAGTAACGAAGCAAATGCTTTAGACTCATGGTTGTCTGATAAACTAAGTCACAGACTATTTGTTGAATAATGTATTAATATCACAATACTCAATAATTTATATTGTTATCACTGTCATTTTTCCAGCTTAGAGATACGTAGATACTTTGACCGTATTTGGAAACAATAAGTTATTCTCACATCCTTCCTAATAGCATACCAATAGTTTTTAACTACTTTCCTATCCCTTTTACTTCAAAACAGAAAAAGAGTTGTATACATAATTATATCTAATTAATGTAACATATTGGTATCTAGAAGAATGAATTTTGTGCCCCTTCCTAAGCAAGAACAGTATCCCTAGCAAGATATTAAGATAATCATAACTTTACTGAATTTTATCCTAAAACTCCTACTGATTTGAACAGAATAAAAATTGTATCCATTTTGGTAATAGGAAATTTCATGACATTAGCACTTTCCTACTTATTATCAAGCCACTGCAGGTGCAGAAGGAGGAAAAGACCACTGCAAAAGAAAGGAGAGTAAATTCAAATTCTCTGTAGTTTTATTAGAAAAATATTACATAACTGATCATCTCTCAAATTCTGCTAAGAATAGCTAAATTATATATGACCCTCATTTTTAAAACCAACATGACTACTTACCATATATAATTTAGCACTCCTCCTGTTCATAACATCAGCTGTCTCATCATCATCATCACCACACTCAGGAAGCTCTGGCTTCTTTCCTAACACCTGTAAAACAAGAGAATAACAAATTCAATGCAAATAAGAGTCTGCAGTTCTGTAGTAAAAAAAAACTAGATATTATCATGCGTTGGTCCAGTAATGAATTAGTCTGGATCAACTCTACTTAAAATCAAATATAAATCCAAACTCTTGGATGACTTGTTCAAACAGATGTGTGTAAATTTAAATAATTGCCAGATGCCCATCAGCATTATATCCGTGCTGTGTTTCTTGCAAGCTTGGACTTGTGTTATATATAGGGAAAGGCTTCAATGGCCACACACAGAATAGAGAAGCTTATATAATCATATTGTATGTGTATGTTTATATGCCTATTCTCCCCTTTTCCTTGAAGTAACTTCTGCATTGTTGGTAAGCAAAGCTTCATCTCACCATTTTTGGACATACTTTACTGTTAACATGTTGGAACACACTAAAATTAAAGCAGACAAATTGAAACAAATGGGCTGAAATTATCTTTAAAAATATTCAATTGGCAAGAAAATATCAGATTATTAGCATAAAAATCAAAACAGTTAGAGCTTTCTAATCTAATTTAAAGGAGGAAAAAAAATAGGCCAGTCCTTCAAAAGAATTTATTGGATGGGAAAGCACTTTCTTCCTCCATTACTATCAACTGTAACACTGTGGTAGTTTTATATCATAGTTTTACAGCATGGATAATCTTATAACAACTTTTATTAGAAGAAATTCACAGCAGTTCATCAAAAGCACATAATGGTCAGGTAGTGACAATTAGATCCTGGCTACTTGCTATTAATAATTAGATTTTTCCTTACTGATTCATATAGGGCCAAACCCAAATGTCACACTCACAGTTTCACTGATTTCACCAGGACTATGTCCCAGAAGGGAGGGGGGAGTGATTGATATGTGTGAGTAATTAAATATTAACTTCAAATACAAGGGAAATAACAGCCTTCCTATTGACACAATACACTTGCACATAACACGGGGCGGCATGCAAAGACATTGTCAATATTTGGCAGCAGGGAAGCCTAACGATGAATACAGCTGCACATGGTTTGTAAGAAAGGGCACAGCCTAAGTATTTACCACAAGTCAGCCACCTATGGAGCATCCTGGCCTGGTAAGCCAGTAAAAATACACGGCCTCCATGAAGGTAATGGTGCCAGTTTGATCCGACGCATTTTAACCATGACTTGTTGAAACCAAAAAGCACTGCCCTGAACGTTTAAGAAACACGTTCCCGGTAGCTCTGCAACAGCCCCCAGTCAGCGCTTCATGGGCTCACGCTACCCGGCTGCACAGGTGCCAACGCATTGGCCAAACGGGGCTGTATTTTCACAGCAGAGCGCGGAAACAACGGCCAAACTGAAAGGCAAAGGGCAAAACCGCGGCACGTTTTGTGGAGCGCTTCCGCCGCTGGGTGCTCCCGCCGCGCCGAGCTGCAGAGCGCCCAGCGCCCGCCGAGGGAGCGCCGCCGGTCCCAGTGCGGAGCCGCTGCGTTTTACCCCACGCATCCATTACCCCACCCTTTGCACCTCGTCTGCGGGGGTAAACGCAAGGAAGTCGGTCTGTATTCATTTGGAAAGTTGTCTTAGCAAGTTCTGTTAAAGCCTTGTGCTGACACCCCTAGCTAAGCGCAAGGGCACCCCAGCTGTAACAAGGAGACCAGCAGCTCCCGCACGGTAACCGCTCGAGTCGGAGTTCGCTCGTGGCCCGTGCAAAGCAGCTCGGCTCACCGGCCAAAACCACAACCCACTTTTCACCGTGGCCACGAGCTCTTTTCTGTACATACCTGCACCTTTCTCAGGGGAGTGCAAAACACAGAACCCA
>VZSV01000035.1:3677314-3707249 GCA_013398735.1 Nothocercus julius | reverse complement strand
AAAGTTTCTAATCTGTAGGGATATGACAGTATAAACAATTGCAAAGAGACACATCTCAAAAGAAGAAATTTAGCAAATTTCATCTTCATAAGCATCATAAAATAGTTGATGTTTAGTAGTGATGTAATGGGAGCAAGAAGTTTGGGGAGGCTGGAAGGCAGACTGGGAAAACACCACTTGAAGGACGTGTCAGGTGAAGGTTAAGTAAGGCCATCTGCCAGGAGCAAACCAGCTTCATACAGCTGAACTTGTGCATACTAGCACTGTGTTTGTGTTTCTTTTTACTGTGCACAGCTTAGGGGGGCTTCTGGATCTGAAACTGAGCTATTTATTGTGGCTGTGATCCAAAGTGGTCAAATCTCAAAAAAAAAAAAATTAGAATTCCTCTTTATACCTGCTGAGAGCAAGTGAAAAATAAAGCAAGTTTCTGATATCTACCTCTCATGTAAAACCCATCCCATCTCTTGGGGGCTTCAAATATTTTATTATTTAATGCTTTGGCAAAAGCAGCAGGGTTAGTAGTTCAATATTCACCTTCTTGCACTCTCTGACATGAGCAAATATATTCTGCTCCTGCCAACTCAGATTACACCTGAGTGACAAAGAATAAATCCTTAGTGCAGGATGATTAGGTCTGAACCGTAGCCACTGGCTGAACTCATACACAGAGGAGGACTTGGGTTTCTATTAACGTTCCAGATGGAATAGAGTGTCACAAGGAACAGCTCCCTGAAATAAATATTGCCTCAAAACTCCTTTCTCAAATCTCAAGCCAGTGAAAGGGAAAAAAGGAAGGAAGGGATAGGGTGGTCAGTAGCCACATGGGCTACCCGGGCGCCAATGCACCCACTCCGGCCAAAGCTTTGCTACGCCAAGGGTCTAGGGCTCTGCTGCGGGAAGCGCTGCCTCCAGGCCCGTGTCTCAGCAGCTCTGTTACTGCTGCTCGTGGCCAAGCACGAACAGTCCAGAGGAGATTCTGGTCCAGGCCAAGGCTTCTTTTGATGTTGGTCAGATGATGAATAGCTGAATATGTTTATTTGTCTTGTTATTCTCACTTGAAGTTCTTTTCATCAATCAGAGCAAATATTCATGCTCTTCACGAAAATAACACTTCTATAACACACACACACACACAGAAAAATACCTTTCACAAAGCCACCTCTAGTTAGGTAGCAGGATGTCTGCTGAAATTGCCTATCACAAGCAATTCCAGCAACAACAGAGGCCATTACACACTCACCTGTAACAGAAAACCTCCCACTGACCTTCACAGAGATGAAGAATAAAATGGAAAAGACTATGAAGTATTGAGAATCGGGCAAAAATATTTTTAAGTTACTGAGCAGTTGCTGGGATTTTGTCAGTTTGCTTGGTTTTATCCATGTAATTTATCAAAAGGGCTTTATGGAATTAAGGTTTAAACCTGATCTGTATGCATTTGGGATGGTGTAAAATAGTGAAATGCATCAGTTGCTCATGGCACTTCTGACGCATAAATTATAGCCTACATTTTTATCCAGTTTCTGTTGTCAGAGGAATTTCAAACGCAAATCATAATTTTATTCAAAGCTCTATGCCCAACTTCTTAAAAATAGGGCATTAGGCTTTGGCAGCTTTTCATAAAATATTTGCAGCTTTGCATGTCTGTCCAGGCTAATTTGGGTATCAAACCTGGTATGATAATGACATTCTAACATGAATTTTCCACTCTGTGAAACAGGCCTGGGATATGATGTTCTCGGGAAAAGCGTCCAGATCAGCGCCGAGAGCAACGCCTTTGACGCCTTTGAGTAGTTCGCCCAGCGAGGAGCATTCAGCTGCTCCCAGGCTCAAAGCCCCCAGTCCAGACACTCACCGCGCCGCCGCAGGGGCTGAGGCACCGCAAGCAGAGGAAAGGGAAGGGGCAGCCCAGCAGATGCCACAGGGGACGGCAGGGAGCTGCCGAGGAGCGGCAGCCGGCGCTCCCGCCGGCAAACCCGCGCGCGCCGGGAAGCGGAGCAGCCAGAGCTGCTTCACGAGACGGGAAGGTGGCCCGGGCTGCTCAGGGCACTGAAACACGGTACCGAGGTACAACGGCCTGAGCTCCCGCGCTCGGCACTGCCAGCGCCAACAGCTCAAGGCATGAGGTACATGAAGGCATCACCTCCGACGCGACACCCAGGCTCCTGCATCCAAAACAGAGCCCAGATTTGGGCCCTAATCACCAGGACAGCAAAGCACAGCTTGATCTCAATAGGGTTTCTCTAATGACGCCTGCTGAAGCTTTACAAAATTAAATATTTAGTAGGACAGAGAGAGCAAGAGACCAGGCAAGAATGTTTCTTTCACCTTGTTAAGTACGCGTCCTACTTGAATCTCTTCAAAAATGCTCTCCTCCTGCTAATTTAGGTGCTCTCTGCAAGTTGGTTTCTGTATTTTTTCTCCCCAAACTTTTGGAGCCTGGTAGGGAGGACTGTAGATTACAACATTTTAAAATTAGATGCTGCAGCACTGATAACCACAGCGATCAAATCCCTCTTGCGATTCTACCTCTCCCATATTTTTACAGGTAAAGCCAGGTAGTATCAAATTTAAAGGCAGTTACGTAAGCAAAGATCCTGGCCCTGATAACCTGCTCTGTAGTAAATACAATATTTACGCATTTGCACAGTGTTATACAATCAGTGATGGCAGAAGTAATTAAATGATCCTAAAACTCGCAGAACAGTTTCTTCTGTAGAGCTGTTCTTCACCCTTGCCCAGATGTGAAAAGGCCTGGGCTATGGGGCTCTAACACATTCAT
Organism: Nothocercus julius; assembly: GCA_013398735.1. NCBI lineage: Eukaryota > Metazoa > Chordata > Aves > Tinamiformes > Tinamidae > Nothocercus > Nothocercus julius. The sequence goes on along the minus strand of VZSV01000035.1, from coordinate 3,704,467 downwards.
TCCTCCTTTTGGGAGCATCTGAGCACTGACACTCTTGCACCGAAGGAAGGCAAAGGTCATGCCCGGATAGGAAACACCAAACTCTGCACATACAGACTTCTTATGAAGAAAACTACCTAGCCTTCCTTATCGAGTCCTTGCTGTATTGTAGAACTTTCAATTAACAAAAATTCAAAGGCAACACCAACAGGAAATCCCTTAAGAGAAACTCCGTGGCTTTGGGGATATCTGGAAGCACAAAAAGTGCTAATGCAAAAAGTGAAGAATCTCCTTTCAGTTGTCCCAGAGAGAGGCTGGATTCAGAAACGCCATATCTCCAAGGCCTTTACATTCAAAAAGAAACTCTGTTTTCTAAGTTCTTCTCCAGGAAATTCCCTGGTGCCAGAAAGCACAGGGCAATAACTGCTAACGCTCTTTTCTTTGGCCTTGTCCTCTTAATTATGCTTGTTTAATAAGTGAAAATTATAGCATTTTTCATCACTTGATTTCTTGATAGTTTGGCATAGAAAAGAAAAAAGCCATTACAAACTGCATTAGTATTCTAATGTGTAATTATAAGATTATAATTGACTAACACAGTAACCCTGCAAGCACTACAGCTGCTGGAGAACACACAACAAAGATGAGTGGTTTTCTCACCTAAAAGAATACAACTGAGACATGATATAATTTAATTGCAAATACTCCCAGAAATTCTTAATGACTTCAGAAACCCACTTAAATACCTAGTACATAGGCATCTTTTCTAGCACAAGAAATTACAGGGTTATGAACCATCTATTTAGAACCGTTCATGAATGATTTAGTTCATGCAACATGCCACACAGTATGATATGCCTGAACATTTTCTGTGGTAAATTCCTAATGTAGGCACTAAAAAAAAAAATCACATTTAGAGACTTGATTAAAAGCTTTGGCCTGTTTTTTTTTCAGAAGCATTTGCCACCTGCAGCTCCTACTCAGCTCACTGCCATTTAGGTACCCAGTTTGAAACAGTGAAGATTGAAAACTGCAGCTTGAAAACCATTACAGGTAACCTACAGCACTACAAAAATGAGCCCCAGTCCTACTAATGAGTAATGAGCTTCTTCCATTCACAGGCAAAACACTCACTGAATTCCCATTTAGTCCTGGGGAAAACACCGGGCTGAGTGCTCAGCTGGTACAAATGAGCCCAGCTCTTCACAAGTCAATTCAGTGGAGGACCCAAGCCATGCAGATTTGTCTGAGAACAGGTTGCAGCACTGAGTCCTTCAAAATTTTCACCAGAAAGCCATTGCCTTTAATGAAAAATATATGCTCAATAATTAGAAAGAAAACAGGCCATGTGACTTTGACAGCTTACAAGTGGCTCCCTGCAGTGCGATAGGGTTTTCTGTGCTTCATATATACATTCAGAATCCATCATAAATTTTAATTGAACAGTGTAATGATTAAACTTTGATTACTACCATGAAAGTTGCACAAGCACATGCAGTGTCTTTCCCTGGAGTTCATACCTTGAGTTCCTATCTTACAACCTCCTACGCGCTGCTCAGAATCCAAAGACCTACCTTCTGCTCTTGCCAGCACCTGGATCTCTCCAGAGCAGTACCAGTGAAGTAAAAAGGATACTTGCCTTCCCGAGAGGTAAATTTGACCCAGTTTCAAAGCAGCCTGAGAGTGCCGTCTGCAGTAGAGTGGCATTAGTTTTATTCTCCCTGCCTGCTAAGTTTCTCACATCTGTACATTTTCATGAAAAATTAAGTCTCTCTCTCACTTCTATATGTATGTCTGAATTCGCATAACTGAGTCTTCACTCAGGGCATTAGTACTACTTTAATCCATCACCACCACTCTCTTAAAACATTCATTTTCCCTTATATGCGATTGCTTATGCTGCTCCTGACTTGAACTGAAATTTATTTCTAGAATTTATTTCACAAAATTCCTGTGAGGCTTGCCCATTTTCACTACGGTCTCAATTTAGATAACTGAAGACAGTACTTTGGCTTACATACTCCCAGGGCAACACATAATTTGGCATAATATGACTTCATTAAGGTATTCGCATGTTGAGCATTTTCTTGCAAGTGAAGAGGTCAGGCTGGACTATTGCTCAGATAATGCACAGCCTTTGATTGAAACCATGGACAGGTTATTTGGCTAAGTAGTTTTTAATCCCTAACAAGAAGGGATTCCTCAACAGCCTGCAGTTATCCCTCCTTCTTCTGCCTCACCTTTATCCCTCCCTCCATCTTCTCCTCCACTCCTCTGCATGTAAAAATCAACCTCCTGGTCATGACCAACCTCATAATAGCAAAGCAACAGAAACACTAACAGTTTGAGAGCAGCAGGAGGAATTTTTGGCTTTAAAGAGTTACATGGGCGGATATATTAGTTTTGCTGACTTCTGGAAGAGGAACCGGTACCAAACACATTAGTCGTGCACAAGCAGGCCTTGCCGAGGCACCTGCAGCCCTTGGAGGCCTTTGCGGGGATTCGCGCCACGGCCCCGGGGACGGCAGGAACCGGCTCGGCTCGCCCGGGGGAGCAGCCTCGCGGCCCCAAAGGCGCCGGGGCAGCCAAGCCACGAGTCGCAGCAAGCCCTCGTTTCCCCAGCCCTCAGCAGAGGCGCTTCTGTGCTCCCCGGCAAACCAGTTTTAGGGCTTGAATTTAACAGGGAAGGAGGGGGTTCTCCCTCCTCCTCTTCCTGCTCCAGGCTGCAGGCCCAGCCATCTATCGAGTTAAAGGCTGCCAGAGCCTTGCATTAAACTCGTATTTGCTTTATTTGAGTCTCTAGAGCGATACAGCCTTTGCGAGAACATTTCTGACGGACCGTTTCGGTGCTCTCGAGACTTTCATCCAGGTGGCCAACTCGGCCCGGTGTAACGGCCCCGGTCCCCTTCCAGCTACCCGGGTGGAAAGGTGTGCCCGGCTGCCCTTCGGTCGAGCTCTTCCCACACCGCTCCGTAGCACTTACCACAACACAGGCAAAACCAAAAGCTGAACGCCATGGCCTTGAGGAATTTGCAGAATAAAGCATTTATTAGGAGCTTTTCTCCTCCCTCCTTTGTCAGGAAGGAGGAAAAGGTTCCTTCTACTGCTCAACATTTAAAGAGAAAATAAACTAATCAAATATTTACATAGTTTTTATGAAAAGCGAGTTTGCACTATATCTGAACACACTAAACAAAGGCAGGCGCACGACAGCTGCAAATGATAGGTCCGTCTTTTTTGTTTAAAGACAGAAGAATGATTTCAAAGGTGTGTACTAACATGGTCCTTCATTTATTTGTGGTTTTACAGCCTGTCACATTTATTTCTCAATAATCATAACATTAAAAACCCTGGCCAAAAACAAAAAAGAAGTCAAAAGTCTCAGAAGTAAAAACCTCAAACAACCACATGCTACCAAGAGCTGGAGTTTTTAGACAACTATCTGAAGAGAAACAGTAAAACAGTGTTACCCCAAAAATCCGACAGCTTTGACCATTAAAAGAAGTGCCATCCTGAAAAGTGTTAGCTGAACATTAGCCACATTAAATAGATACGACAGATGCAGGCTTAATATTTATTTTAGTTAAAAGTCAGTTTATCTTACCTTTTCTTTTTTTCTGTTGGCTCTTATACAAGGAAAACAGCTCCGCTCTATAACAACCCAAACGTCACAGATGCCCAAGCTATTTAAAAGCCATCACAGGCAATCAGTCTACGTAGTCAGTACTGCAACAGAGTAACAGCAATCTAAAAATCTTTAAGGATGACTAACATTACAAATTACTCGAATATTTTAAGAGAAACATGCTGAGCCTTTGTCTTCCTCTGCTACTTCATCCCTAGAGGCACCATACTACAGCAAGGCCTGGTACATTTCTTTCCCTCCAGTGGCTTACAACTGTTTATCTCTTCCATGAATTATTACAAGCAGTACCTGTTCACTGACTGACTAGGTACTTCTCCAAAAATAGACATTTTTTTTTTTTTCCCATGAGAATTTGCCATTCTCACGATACCAGCCAGAGAGAGGCAGAGTTTGCACTTCCATTTGCCGTAAGGTTGACAATAACTTCCCTGGAGAAAGGAAAAGGGGTAACTGGACAAGCACTCAGCATTTCTCAGAATTCTTCTGAGCAGTAAAATCAGGGGAATTTTTGGTTTGTTAGTTTACTTTCCTAGCTTTTATCTCCCCTTCAGAATTAGAGCTGATATTCAAGCCTGACAATGGCCAACGAGTTTAGTGCTGGGCCATTCACGTTACCACCATTAAGTCAGTTCCGAGCACTGCTGGCTGGGGCTGCGCGTGCACTCGCAGACCGCGGGTGCTCTCAGTGGTGCACACACCCAGCAAGCGTGGTGCACACAGACGCTATGCTGTGAAATGCCTGCTTGCCGCCGGAAAGAGTCAGAGGGACAAAAAAATTCAGGACCACAACTCTACTCCTATGCCCAAGGATACACTAGCCAATGGGGCTAGAAGCAGACCCCAGCAGATTTCAGTGTTGCATTGCTTTCTAAACCGTATGTTTAGCGTTCCTCTGGTTTAAAACAAAACCAAAGACACACACAAACTCTGAAACTAAAAAAGTCATTAATTCTAGCCCTAATGTGGTCACTCTAGGGTGACCAAACTGACTCAAGCATTGCTAAGACCTATTTTTGGATTGGTTCCATGGGGTTAAAAGTTTCTGCATAACAGAACTGGAACACTGAGGCCCACGATTCAGCAAGAATGAGTAACTGTGCATCTTTTTATGCATGAAAACCAAAATAGAGTTGGCAGCTCGTTAGCTTTACTACATATGGCCGTGACTGGACAGCCACCACAGTTACTGAGCGTCAACATCTGCGGTTTGCCCAAGGTGGTTGGTTTATTTTTCAAATTTCCAGGGCAGCAATCCTTATTTAAACCTACCGCTCAGCACTGCATGTAAGCTGCAAACAGGGATGTGAAACCAAACTGAAGGACGCCTTCGGTGTGTTTGCAGGGAAATTTTCAGCCCCATCTTCCCAGCAGAAGAGTTCTGGTAATTCCTGTAGCACCTCAGAAGATGTTCTGCACACCTACCACAGGCCTGAGCTTTTTGGAAACGTCAGATTTCCTGAGTGTGAGTAGGAAATCAGCAGAAATCCAGCAGGATCCGTAGATCGGTCTCAGTGGCGGTGCGTGGACACAACAGTCTTGCTTAACTAGTTGGGCTGTTAATGGTGTATGGTGCCCCAAAAGATGAAGGGCAAAAGTCCAGTTCTAGATTGCTAGTCCAAATAACCAAAAGTTCAAATACAGATCAATCTTGGCCCATTTTATTCTTAGTTTTCCAAACTATTGGGTTATTAAATTAATACCAATATACACTTCCTGCTCGCCTTACTTTCACAGTTCTGGCAGTGTTCTGCATTTATCAGAAACCAGACTAGTGAATAACTGCCAACCAGCTGATTCTGCAGCTTCATAAGCTCACTTTTGTGGCAGGCCTTTATGAGCTTAGTCACGAGCTAAGTCACATGAGGCAAGATGCACAAGGATAAATTAAGCAAACACACAGAAATTAAAAGGTTAAATATTGCTTTTCAGTAGGAGGTGGGTACCAAAACAGGATTTAAGAGTTTCTGCAGCTCTGACTTCAGTGTTATTCTTACTTCTGGACAAAAGTCTGTTTTTCCTTGGGCATGACCTGTGATGTTTGCTTTGGAAAAACTTAGTGCCCTGTCATGTTTTTGGAGAGAAAGCAGTATGGGATAGCAGAATCCCGGAAAGAACTGAGTACTTTTAGAATCAGAGAAAAGGAAATTTCTGACGGCACTGGAGCTTAAGCTTTGGGGATTACTGCAAGTGACAAGTGATGCCTGTACACTCAATAGCATAGTTATACCCAAGATAACTAGTTACCACAGCTAAAAGAACAGTTCTTGAATTTCCCAAATCCAGCTGGCAATGCAAACAAATAACTAAAAATAAAATAATAACCTGATATCTGGAGAGCGAGCACAGCTGTCAGGATAGTCAAATCGGCCTGTTACAGTAAATATGCCCTCAAACGCTTCACTGTGGTGTGGGCTACTGTGCCTTACCACTCATTTTATTCATGTGTCCTCTAGGGAACGGACTGGCACCACGTCTCCCCTTGCCCACACTTTGTGATACCAAGGGAATAAACAAGTGTAGTATTTTCAGAACAGTCAGCCTAAGCAAGAAGTGTAGGCAAGTCAGAGTGGGAACAGGGAGCAATCAAAATGAAGGCGGCAAAAAATTGGATACATTTTAAGCAGAAACAGGATTAATGGGCTTTACATGTTTGCTCAGCCCTCCTCCGGGCTGTTTTGCAGAAGGTTTTGCCCATGTTGTGCGGACATCCCAGAGCAAGGCTGTCCAGCTGGCAAGCAGGCCCTGGCTGCTCACAAAGTCACTGCAGTCAGACTCACTTCAGGGCTGGCAGCAAACGCAGGGAAGCCGCTTGCCCTGAAACAACACGTGTCTTCCCGCTGCATTCACAGCCCAAAAGAACAAGTTGAAACTTCTCATACACTGCTGGGCAAGCCAAGAAAAGATTTATTCCCTGATGAAGTAACAACATGCTACAAAATAAAAAAGCAACCTTGTCATTTTTCCTGCTCTTACTCACATGTCAAGGTTGCGACAGTCGCACACGGCCGAGTTGAGAGCCTGGCAACCCGAGAGACGTGGCAGGCTGTCATATCCGTGTGGCTCGTAGCCTTCAAGGGGCAAAAAGCCAAGCTGCTGAAGGCCAGCTCTGCAGCGGGCCCATGTCCTTGCTGCTGCTGCTGCTGCTGCTGCTGCTCAGAAGGCTGAATTTGCACCTGCAACTGCAACCTCCGATAAGAAGTGCAAAGTGCAGCAGTTCTGATCAACACTCCCAACACGCAGACGAGACACCAGACACCCTGCAGAGAGCCCCAAGTGTAAGCTCCACGGTGGGCCGGGCAGGAGGAGGCTGCTGCCCAGGGATTACGCTGGCACGGTGCCATGGTGCCACCAAGCCATGGTCCACATCCTGCAGCAGGCTGCCGCTTCAAACATCAGGCGAGGGGCAAGAAGCTTGGGCTCAGCCTCAGCTAACACGTGCTGTTTTGACAAAGACTGTTGGTGTAAACTATACCCCCGATCAGAGTCGAGCCGAGAAGTCTACGCAAGGAGATCAAGAGCCAAGTACAGGTTGAGGGGTTCTGCTCCTCCACACAACGTAAACGAGCTGAACGCCTCCTCCCCTGCCTCCCTACACCGGCAGCCACAGGCACGACACCTCTGCAAGCAGATGGGTGGATGATCCAAGGGCATGCTCAAGCCTAGTCTGCCCACGGAGCGCAGGCTCTGCACCTGTCATGCTTTCTACTTAGGCAACTACTAGTTCAGGTGACAAAACAGCAAAAAATCAAAAAATAATAGCATACCTGCCTATACCATTAACATTGCTTCCTGAAGCATTTCTGAAGTACAAGATAGTATTGTGTCAACTGTGCATTTTCCATTTTACTGAAGGACTGCTTTATGATCCCTTTTTCTTCCTTCCTCTCTTTAGAGAAGGAATGGAAAAAGCTAAACTTAGTATGTAAATGCCAGTGATAATGTCCTTGTTACTTAGTATATGGACTGCCACAAATCAGTGCTAGTTGGTTTTCACAAGATCTGAAAATAACAAATGTGAGGGTTGCTTTGCACCCTCCTCTGCTCAGTTCTGAACCCAAGTGTTTTGAGGGATTTTTTTTTTTATAATTAAGCTTTTTAAGCATAAAGAGGAAGAGGCTCACTAGAAGCTATATGCAGAGCCAGCATTGGTGGGGCGGGGGGGTGCAAAGCAGCATGCTCAATCCCGTGCAATTTGCTGCACTTTTTGGCATCCAAAACACTGTACTTTCAGCTGTTCTATGTTGTTCCACCACGATCCTGCTCTTTCCTCATATGGAGTAGACAACAGTACAGGTCATACCTGAACTATGCTACCCCAGTCATAGGCTCATCCAAAAACGCAAGTGTTCAGTCTTCAAAAGAGTATTTTGGGGTGGTTAATCATCTCGGACTCTACGCCCAGCATCTTTATGTGCTTCTTTTACCTCCTAACCCAAGCAGTATAGTTGACTGACCTCCCACAAGCTCACCCCGAGTTCCTCGACTCCTCGAAGGACACGAGGATTGACCCCAACCCCATTTAGCTCCTGAGCCACAAGACCATTTTGATCACAGCTTCAGTGATTGCAGGAGTTGCATATCCATTACCTCTATAAGTCCATCGGGTTCGCTTCCTTCTTCCACAGGAATCAGCTGGGACCTTCCATTCCGCTCGTTGTCCCGAATGCCAACGGCAACCTGAGTAGCCTTCAGACGCTCATATTTATTGCAGGCTGAGCCACACCACTGATAGATTTCCTGTAATAATTAAAAGCACACGCATTAGCAATAAGTCTCTGAGCAAAATCATAAAATTAGCATTAATAGCCGTCCGATCTCACTGGATCCGAACTACTATAACATCATTGAAATATATTAACTTTCACCAGCTGTATTCTGCATTACTAAGTTGCCTGTATTTTGCTAATATGAAAGATATTCGTGTAGTGTAATTCACTATAGCATCTGCATTATAGAAGACTGATCAATGTCAGAATTACCAGTTTTGGGTTGAGCTCCCTATTTGGGAGCTATGTGAAGAATCCAAAAAATCTTAAGTTTGGTATTCCAGCTTATTTTTATTTTGTATCTAAGCTCTTTTCAGCTGTGCTGGTTCTCCTATCTGGCAAGAAAAACAAAATCATTTCAAAAACCCTAAAGAGAATGTACCCTGATGCATCTGCAAATCAGAAGCAAAATAAGATATTTATAACTATTTATCTTGGTGACTTTTTCTTGTAGAATGATAATCATTACTCAGTGTGCTGCATCAAACCATGAAAGCAGCCCAAGCAAGAACAGACGGCGCGGGAGTCCTCACAGCTGGAATATTTTCCCTCAGGCTTCAGCTGCTCTGACATGCATGAAACCTTACCAACCTCACATTAATGAGTCCTTCCCAACTTTAGTTAACACAAATATCTTCATTAATGACTTGCCTAAGAAAAGTCTGCAACAGCTAAAACCAAGCTGCTGTCACAGGAGCAATGCACCCCGTTGTGGTTACCTGCTTTACCGGGGAAGTCTCAGGCACTGCAGCAACAGCCCTTCAGCCTAAGCTGGCACCTAATCCAGACAGGCCACAAGCCAAGCACCCCAAATATTTGATCAAGCCTCATTTGTCATCCTGAATACAGAAAGCTTCAGGATAAAGAATTTAGCTCTCAGTCTTGAAAGTTACTTGAAAGTCAGAACGTAAGATGCAGAAACACTAGAGACTAAACTGGAAGGCGGTAGCCCAAGGACTTTTGGAGGAAAGTCACATGATTTTTTTTTTTTTTTTCCCCCTCTAGTAGCCCAAACAGTCTAACAAGAACAAGAGGTAAACAGTCATTTTACCTGGAGAAGAGGATTAACTGGTTTGTGTCCATATATGGTGCACATAACAATAAGGAAAAAATAAATACATAACTAGAGCTATCATTACTGAAGTCTAAAAATTTTACTGTGTATGTACAACTACATGCAGCTTAGATGTTTGAAGGTGTATTTACACTATTTCTTCTATCAGTATTTAATAGTACTTGCAGTGCTGGCTTGAGCCAACCCAGTGATGAGGTCGTGCTTCTCAGCACCAGCAGACACAGGCTTTTAGAAGCCAGCAATATAAGCACCATCTGCATGCAAAACAATCCACTAGTAATTTTTTTATTTACTTTTCATCAGCTTAAACAAAAAAACAACCACAAAACTCACTGATCTCACAGCCAAGTCCCCTCCCCTTCCTTTTGGGGACTACGTTCAAGGATGACATTTTAAGTTTTTCTTGGGATTAGACAGAATCCCAGAGCTGGATCCCTTTCAACTTCTGGCTGTTATGCAACGAGGGCCATGGGGGTTTCAGCTTGCCTTTACCAGATCCGAGACAAAGAAAAGAATCTATTGTCCACATTCTGGTTCTAATACAGAACCTGCAAAAACATACTCAGCTTCATATCTGAACCCTGTTTTAAATCCAATTAAATATTTTTAACATTTCTACAAGAAAGACTATCTGTGGATAATCAGGGAAACAGGATCATATGAAGTATTAATGAAAGACTGTCTTGGATGTCTGTAGAAAGTCAAAAGTGTCTCACTTGGAAGGCACTGAACTAGGGCCACAATATGGCATTTAGCTCTAGCTCACTCCGCTCCTTCACAATCCGGAAACTGTATTGCTCCTTCACTAAATTTAACCTTGTTTTGGTAACCTTATTTTGAATTAGCAAGCTAACAGAAAAATGTAGCCATTAAAATGGAAATAGACCTCAAGTGCTCACTCCCCTCAAAAAAAAAAAAAGGTAACTTAATTCACTAGTAATTCCTTTGCCAAGACCTGTTTATTTTCAGAAGTTTTAACAGCAGTAACTTTATAAAGCCCAGTTCACAAAGCATAAGACAAATAGACCAACTGTGGGGGAGAACTGCTCTGGCACCTGATATTCATGGCTTTTAATATCAGTGAGACAGCAACTCTGTAAGAATTGTCTGATGACTAAACAGTAACCACGTGTTAAGAGTTTAGCAGGCAAACTAAGATATCAAAAACAAAACCTTGCCATGCACAGAAAGCTGTATAATTGCTAGAACTCCTAGGAGACCAGAGTTTTAGGACTACAAATCCAAACTAAGTTGAGCTCAAGTCATTTGAAATTCATGACTAGCTTTCAGACGCAGGAGCCCAGGTTTTTTCCTGGTTGCTGGATTCTTTGCTTCCAGTTTGTTTTTGACTTAAGCAGCTCAGCTGTTCCACCTTTCATTGCAAACTCAGATACAGACTAATCTTGTACATGAGAATGGATCACCCCTTGCCACACATTTGAGAGGCAGAAGTTTATGGGGAAAGGGTTCAATGCCTGCATGCATAAGCTACAAGGAACTTAACAGATTCCAGGTATGAGGAATCTCAGCTTTTATTACCAACAGCTACAGGCTTGCAAAGCAACCTGGAGCCAGGCACACGAGTTTAACACAGTGCACTAGCAAGTGGTGCAGCACTTACCTTCCACACAGAAACGCGCTGCAGGATAATCATGTGGGGCTTACGCGTAACTGAGAGTATAAAAATACCTTGGCACTTTTCTCCCTGGCTTTCCCAATCCCTCCCCAGTATATCTCCTGCCTTCCTGCTCTAGCTCCGACTTGGATGTGGAGCAAGAGAAGGCAAAACAAAAACAGAAGCGGCTCAATTTAGGCATAACATAAAAATGAGGTTCCCTTCCAACACAAGCCACCTCTGTATTTGTTTGGCAGCCTGCTCAGATTGAAGGCAAATAAGGAAGCGTTATACAATGTCCTTATGTCCTTTCTATGGATCAGAACCAGGGCTAAGAATAAGAAAGCAAGTCAAGTAGCTTGAAGGACTCAATTTAATACTAGTTACGAATACACCCTGAACATACATGTATTTTAATCCGATACCTTTGTTCAAGATCCTAGTAGCTTCCAGGCCCATACTGCACTATGATTTATTTAATCCCAATTTAGAAAGGCATTTAAAAAAAAACAAGTTAGGCTTCAAAACTCTACTCTGAAGCAAGTTTTGAGGGAATTTCAGTTGCTAGAAAATAACAGCAGAGTATTTCAAAAATATTAAATCTTCCTTCAACTCAAGACATCAAAAAAATAAAACTTTCATTAAGAAAGCACTAAGCCAGATATCACCCTCCCTCCATTCTTCATCGGCAGGTCCCGGCTGAGCCCAGACCCCTGGACCTTTGCCCATGCACTTCCAGAAAGTGATTTCAGCTCACCTTAGAAGTGCTAACTTTTTAATTAAGCATCAGCATGATTAACTTGTGCTGACTTACTGCACGTCCCGCAGGAAACGCTTTGGTTGGCGTTCAGCAGCGCGACACCTGCGGGCACAGTCACAAAGCAGGCAGGATTAGGGAGAAGTTGCAGCCAAAGCTGCTGGCTCATATGAACTTCACCACTTACAAAAGGAATTGATGCCAGGAAGAGAAGAGATTTGTAAGTCTGTTATGGCCCTAATTCTCTTCTTCTCTTAGGCTTAACTGCTTCTATTATACTAAACAGAAGCAGATCAGAGCTTTGGCAAATAACCACATCGCAGAAAGCCACTGTTGCTTTTCCTGGTGCACCAGTTTCTGTGGACCAGGCTTACACATGGCTCAGGACAAAGGGCACCAGAAAACAGGAATGCCCACAGAAGTTGGCCAGATAAAAGTCGCAGAAAACAAAGATTAACCCCCACACCCCAAAAACTACTCCTATTAAAAATAAGAGTCACTATGTGTCCTCCACTTGAGGTAAGTGGGAGGCCCTAGCAAAGTTACCGGCAGATGAATATGCATGAATATTTGCAAAGCTTTTAAGCATCTCATCGTGCTCCTGCTGTATCAAAACCACTGGCACATCTCCATATGGGAGTCCTTCTATTGCCTTTGTGGTCATCAATAACTTGTTGTTTCGTAAGGCATGAGCTCATTTTAGCTAAAACCGTGTCCTTTGTTGTTAAAGTCTAGTCTTTTAAGTTAAAATCAATGTCTATATTAAAAGGAATGATGTCAATACAAAATGTGACCTTACAGACTTGAAAAAGGGTGAGCTTTTCTGAGAACTGCAAACAATAGAAGTACTTCCAATGATTTATATTTTCATTGAGTATTTTAAAACAAGTATGTATTATATCTCACTGGTTCTCACTCACATGCTAGCTTCTGGGAGCTTTAAATGAAAGCTAGCCTCATTTTCTGCCAAAAGTAGTGTGCTGAACCAAGAAAACTGCCCAAATAGTGGAGATAAACAACTGAGCAATACGACTTAATATAAGTGACTCAAATTTATCAACTTTGTAGTTCAGTAACTAATTCAATTTTGCAGAAGCTGACATCTATAATGAGAAGACTGTTTGGGATGGACAAGGTTAATGTAGGATTCAAAAGCAAATTTTTCTTCTTTTTTTCTTAAAAATTCTGTGTTTATTGCTGTCTCAGCTGTGGACTTCTTGGTACAGGGAAAAAGATCATTTCATATACTCATCAAGTCTGCCTTTTACATTTGTTGAAACTAACACAGTAAGCCTTTGAAAGTCGCAGAGTTCTGATAATCCAAACCAAACTCTGAATTAACTCAACCAGAATGCTGTCTGCGATCACCATGAATGGTCCTAGTATCATTACAATGGAGCCTTTGTAATCCATTTAGGAGTCTCCCATTTGATTCAGCTGGAATAAATCATTAAGATGGAGCCAGATGTGTCACAGTCCCACGCTACCTTCAGGTCTTCCCATTTGGTTAGTGCATTCTGGAACTGTTTGTCACTATAGCACAGTGTGGGTACGTGTAGGAGAGCCATGCAGGAGCCATGCGTTTGGTGTTCCACAAGCACCAGTAGGAAAACTAACCCAAGTACTCATACATACATGTATGCCCTTTTCACCAGAAGGCACAACAAGTTCTCAGTTACCAGGTCTCAGTTTTAAGCCTTTTGCAAGCAAACAGGAAAAAAATAACTTTCCTCTCCATGTAATGCAAAGGGAAATTGCATATCAAAGCTTTAACCAATAAGCCAATTCCTTTCCTTTCAGTTCTTGTTGTTCTTTTGATGACTTTGTGAACATTATTTCCAGAACACTGTTTATGCTACTGAAACTGTAAAAATAATTGATTCACAGGGAAGTCACACATTACTAAGAACAGAGTAATCGGAGAGGCCTGTTTATTAAGATATGCTCTGCATATATATAGCCATATTCCCCTGCTGGTAATAACCCACCAAGTTAATAAAGAACTAAACTATTTAGTCCTGCAAGCAATGATGCCTGCTTGGCAACTGCTACAGCATGACCAATATTCGAACTCTCAGGTGAGCTAAACTGGGGAAGAGGTAAGCTGTAGGAAAAGCACAAGTCAAAACAGGGAGAAGTGGGAGAACTAGAATCTTACAGCCACAGACTCCCACATGGAAGAATTTGCTCTTCCAGTCTTGTTTATTCCCAGGCAGTGACTTTATTATAAAGTGATTAGTATGCTGATTGGGAACCAATTTCTTGAAAGTGGTAGAAAGACCAGCTAAAAAAGATAAAGCAAACAAGAATGAAAGGAGATTACAGAAGCAAATAAAGCTATAACTGTACTTAGGGTTGCAATCTGACATTGACTCATGCCCATAGTCATAACAATAAAACAGTTATCTATCCAGTTATCTATCCTCTTGGTCTTTTACTGTTAAAAGCAGAAATTATGTTTAGAAGAAAACTATTTTAGTGCATAACAAGTTAATTGTTTTTAATAAGTGATAAAATCTTTTCTGCTAGTGTCTTTGTGAGAGCCTTCTCTTCCCCACTTGAACTTCTCTCATATTCTAGCACAAATTCAAGTAGGAAAACAGCACCTAATACATGGCCTTCACTCAGTCCCATGCCTTAGCCTTCTGGTACCATGATTTTCACCTCTTATCTATGAAACTTTTGAAAAATCATGTATGTTTATTGCTGTATAGCACAGCAAATGGATTTTCTTAACACTTCTCATGCACTTAAATCTCAATCCAACAGCCTCTTAGCTGTTTAAAGACCATAGTTTAGAAGCACCAACCCTGAAATTAGGAGGATGAAAACCAAGTGCAGCTTACCTTCAGTATTCACTTAACTTTTGGCATAGTTACAACCTAGCCGACATTTTGACAGCCACTTCCCTTGGGGACAGGAGTAAGGTTTAACTGAGCTATCATAGAATCATTATGGTTGGAAAAGACCTTCAAGATCGAGCTCAACTGTAAACCTCTGAACACCATACCTGTTAAACCATGTCCCTAAGCACCGCGTCTTCTTGAACACTGCCAGGGACGGTGACTCCACCACTTCTTGTGCAGCCTGTTCCAGTGCTTGACTACTCTTTCTGTGTAGAAAATTTTCCTAATATCTAAGATGAACTTCCCCTGGTGCAACTCCGCTTGTATGTTTTCTTGCATAGGTCAGGCTCAAGCATTTATCACACACACTACATATTTTTAGCGACTATCTCTCCATTTTCTTACAGCGGTTAGGTGATATGCAGCCCTCTTCCTGCCCTTTGCAGTCTCTTGGCTAGTAGCATTGTTGCAACCTCTCCTCAAGATCACAAACAGGTAGAAATATGTAAAGTATAAGGTTTAATTCTATCTGAACAACTGCCTAGAGAATTTTTTTTTTTTTAAACAGTTCAGCAAGGATATAATTTTATATGGCCTTCCTGCTGCAGAGGATTTCTTCAATCTGACTTGAAGAACTTTCAAATTCAGCTGAACACTTAGCAAGCACTTTTATTATATGCTACTCCCATTGCTCCTGCCACATGTTTTGAATATCACCTTTTCTCTCATGGGCTGAAGCCTTCCAGTCATTCCTAGTGTCCTTCAATATTCACAATTTTGTGAATGTGAACATTCATGTTCCATTAAGTTTGTTTCCACTGCTCCATGTTCCATTAAATTTGTCTGGATGGTTGAAGAGAAAGAGGAAGGTGGATGGACATGGTTGCTTGTGTATCACTCATCCTCCAGAGCTACAGGGGGACAGCACAGGACACAGCCAAACAGTTTACATAGCCAAGAAATGCCAGACAAGCCCTGGTGTCTCCCAGGTGAGACACCGAAGTGCTCGGTGCCCTTCAGTGAAGTTGCTGCAGCCAAGAGGATGGGATGGGCAGCATGGCAGGAGGCCATCATTTCCAGGAGGGCTCAAGTGCACCTATACAAGGACAGGACACACTAAAAAGCACCCAGCACTAGGCTCTTTACACTCCAGGTCTTGTACAAAGCCTTCTCAGCAACTGCTTTGTACTTTGGTTGCCTGCTCTGTCCCATAAGGGGACTCCCAGATTCAGAGGTAGAACGCACACCCCTTACTGAGGAGAGGGGCCAACCAAAACCACACAGCCAAATAGTGTCTGGCACTGCAGACATCCTCATGAATCACTCATTGCACTGAAATGTGGAAATTGCGCTGGTCACAGTGCTCATGTCACATGCCTACAGAAGATTGTTTGGATAGACGTCTTTACACATTTCCGACAGCAAGTGACTCAGACACTCCCGAGCTAATGTCTTTTCTCTTTGCAACTATTTTCTACTCCAGCCTTGGAAGTTCAAAGTAGGTAAGTGTTTTGATAAGATCTGGACAGGATGCTTAAAATGCTGTAAGTTTGGCTTTGTAAACAACACAGCTAGCTAAGAGGTAAACACAGAACCTGAATGATCTGAGGCTAACTGGAAACACACACAAAAACATTCCATACATAGGTAATTATCACCAGCAAGAGACGTGTTAGAGGCCAATCATTGTTTTGTTCCTGACTGTTAGCTTTTTAAAGCTATCCCTTATCTGTTCAGACCGCAGTTTTAAAGTACTGAAGTAATTGAGCTCAATGAGAAAATAAATGATTTCTTATTGTATTAGATGAGTGGCCTGATGGAGTTAGCAGGAAATGGGCTGTGCAAGCAGTTTTATAGTGCAATGGAGACCACCTCTCTGGTTATCTAAGGGACTGGGAAAAGTACTTAGAAATTCATCTTACGTGACAAGCTATGATAATTAGATATTAAAAGTACTGGCTGTAAGCTCATTATTTCATACCATTACTGCCCATTA
The DNA here is from genome assembly GCA_013398735.1 of Nothocercus julius. Classification (NCBI taxonomy): domain Eukaryota; kingdom Metazoa; phylum Chordata; class Aves; order Tinamiformes; family Tinamidae; genus Nothocercus; species Nothocercus julius. Next base: position 3,687,787 of record VZSV01000035.1, on the reverse strand, counting down.
TTCTCAGCCGATGGTTCAGTTGTGCCCTATGATAAATCCCAAGGCTCAGAGCAACCCTACTCAACGTTCATTTTATTTTGGTTATTAGAGTAAAACCATTCATTGAGCTAAAAATCCTTATTTAAGAACCATTCTATATTTGACTAAGAGCTCCTTTGATGTCTTTTCAAAGGGGCTTGTCATGGAAAATTTCAATCTGAAATTTCAGAAATCTAAAGTTTTCAGAAGATGGTGTCAGTGTAAACATGAGCATGTTCTAAGCATCTGACACTTCAGCTAGTTACACATATTCATCCTGAAATATTTTCAACCCTCAAGAAAGGAAATTATATTTTTCAAAAGCAAATGAAGACAAAAATCACTACAAATTCCAGGATGTTGAAATAGTTCTGCCCCAAACATGCTTACGCATCCAAGAAAAATCCATTCCTCAATAGCAGTAAAGCAAGACCAAAAAACTTCAGTCATGTGATTTGACCAACATTCCCTGTAGCATAACACATGGTAGAGATACACAGATGCGGCTCCCATCTAGTCTTTCTTCTTAAAGAGTTACAGCACTGCTTAATCTGTTTTGTTAAGCAAGAAATCAGAAGCCAGAGTCAGTTACACTAAAAAAGCAGATTCACAATGTACATCATTAGAAGCCAAGAAGCTAATATGTTGTTACATTTAAATTGCTTAATGACAATGTTCTCCTCATATAGCCTGCACCAAAAAAGTTACACTAAAAGATCCCCAGATACACATGGCATACCAGCAGCTAGTTATAAGGCATTGACTTTAGCAACAGCTTTATGCAAACTGAGTAATGAGAAGTCATTAAGTACCAGGGCAAGTGGAAGTCACTACATACACCTAGCTCCAGAAGTTATCCGCAGGGAAGGGGTACACACAAAAAGTCTAAATGTGATGTTTATTAAGGATACACAGAGGTAATGATTTGGCTATTGATTCCTTAGCTGTTTCAGCTGGTCAGAGCACACAGATCAGGAGGATCTGAATGATGCTAGCTGAATAGAGTTGTGATAAATGGTACTGAGTCTAGTTGGAGACCTTTGGCCAGTGATGTCCCCTAGGGGTCAGTGCTGGGCCCAGTGCTGTTCAACTTGTTCATGAACAATTTGGTATCATCTGCAAACTTGCGGAGGGTGCACTCTGTCCCATCATCCAAACTGAGTGGAGTGGCCAACACTCCAGAGGGCTGTGCTGCCACTCAGAGAGACCTAGACAGGATGGAGAGTTGGACAGAGAGGAACCTCTTGAGGTTCAACAAGGACAAGTGCAGGGTCCTGCTCCTGGGGAGGAACAACCCTGAGGCAGCAATGTGCCCTCGTGGCCAAGAAGCCCAATGGGATCCTGGCTGCATCAGAAGGAGAGTTGCCAGCAGGTCAAAGGAGGGGATCCTGCCCCTCTGCTCAGCTCTGGTGAGGCTGCACCTGGAATATTGGGTGCAGTTCTGGGCTCTCCAGCACAAGAGGGACACGGAAGGTCTAGAAAGTGTCAACCATAGGGCCACAAGGATGATTAAGGGACTGAGGCATCTATCTTATGAGGAAAGACTAAGCAAGCTGGGCCGGTTTAGCCTAGAGAAGATTGAGAAGGGATCTTAACATGTACAAATACCTGAGGGCAGAACATAAAGAGGATGGGGCCAAACTCTTCTCCATGGTGGCCAATGACAAGACAAGGGGTAATGCGTATAAATTAAGACACAGGAAGTTCCATCTTCATGTGAGGAAGTTATTTATTGTGAGGGTGCTAGAGCCCTGGCACAGGCTGCCCAGGGAGGCTGTGCAGGCTCCTTCTCTGGAGATCTTCAAACCCGCCTGGCTGCCACCCTGTGCCCCGTGCGCTGGGTGTCCCTGCTGGAGCAGGGGGTTGGACTGGATGATCTCTAGAGGTCCCTTCCAACCTCTGCCATTCTGTAAGTGTTAACTAGTATTATTTTCTAGTCTAAGGATTCCTGAACATGATGAAAGTCTGTCAGACAATATAGCTGCCCAATGCCAATATCTTCCCCTAAGCACATAAGGGAAGAAGCCCTAAGGGCAGGCCAAAAAACTACTTCCACGCAGGTTAGGAATTGGCACTATTCTTTGAGAATTCCTAGACTCTCACATTCCAAGCGTCACACCAAGGAAAGCTTTTCAGAGAAAGTCAGATTTATAACATGAGTACAGAACACTTTCAGTGTTCTTGGGAATTCTTCTCAAATCTTGAATTATCTGACCCCTTCCTTTCAAAGGGTACAAGTTAAGACCAGCTGCCATTGCTACCTTACATGTAAACTCTTTCCACTTTTTCATACTGAGCTTTTGCAAAAGTTCAATTTGCATTCAGTTTTGAACCATATCAAATCTTTACCCCATTCCCATTGTGGGTAGCACCAAAGTCAGAAAGCACTTCATGTGAACCTTCATGTGAAGGTTTAGAGGAATAAAATAATTCTCACATCAACACAGTGGTAAAAACACTTAATAACTTTAGTGTGGATCAGTTGCTTCCTAATGCAGAATGTGTGTTCTTTGTAAGCCATTCAGAGCAATTTTGAACTTACAACATGTGGCAATAAAACTAATTTCTGAAGGAGAATCTTTCAGTTGATTTGGGCAAGTGACAAGCCAGTTGTATATTTTAAGGCACAATTTAAGCCTTACAAAAGATACTATAGCTCTTCAGCTCTTATTTCTCTGTGAAAGACTTACAGCTCCAAGGTCGATAATGAAACAATCTCCTTTGTTGAAGCTGGTCCAAGCGAGGGGAACTTCTGTGGCTCGCACTACTCTCCGGCCCTTGATATGCAGAAGTCTCCGGGCACTCAGATCATTAGTAATGACATGCTTAAATCCAGAGGCAACACCCCCTGTCTGAATAAAAACAAAGAAGCAAACTTGACTTCAGCCTGCTTTCTGCAAGCTTGCCTTCTGCTGAGAAACTATCTAGAGGGGAAAAAAAAAAAAACAGGAAGTTAAGCAGTGAGAGATGAACAAGAATTGTATATGGTTTTAACAACACTGACCACAGACCAGATAAGACATGGTAAAAGCTTCTGCAGCAGAACTCTCCCACGTTATGAACCTTCATCAGACAACACTCTGCTTTTAAGTTCTTTTTTTGGCAGGGGGTGAAGGAGAAAGGAGAAAGCATGGTATTTACTGCATTCCCCCCTGCACTGTCCTAGGGTTAAGATAATGCTGAAATGCACTGCTAGGAGAAACCTGAGTTGGTGAATAGCGACTGATGTAAAGAAAAAAAAATGTGCAGTTCCTAGGTGGATTTTCTCGACTTCTTAAGTCTGAGAAGTTTGGGTGGTTTAAATGGCTGGTTATAACCAAAGGGAAGAGTAATTCCATAACAGTTTAAAATTTTATGAAATTTTTGATACTTGCAGGCAATGAATCCAAGAACACCAAAACAGTTGAGAAAAATCAAACAGATTAAGAGCTATAGATTTAAGTCTAACTTATTCTTGTAAACTGGCTGGGCTACGAGCTCCTGGAAGGCAGTATTCTTAACTCCTCCAGGATATGCAGACCCTGGTTGAAACAGCCAGCCCCTCTCAAATAAGGAGGAGAAAAGAAAAGAGCAGACAGGTCACAGTTAAGTCCTCTTACTTTCAATCCTGAAGGCTGTAAGCCTCAGCTGGATTGTTTAGACAGGTTAAAAACTTCTATAACAAATAAAAAACAGTGACTGAGTGATGTCTCTCGGAGCATCTATTAGGTTTAAGCCACCTATAGTCATTGGAGTCCAGAGCCAGAGGAATGCATATAATATTTTTATTTCTCAGAAAACTTATTACTTCATTCTTTCAATAGCATAGATAGCTCAGATGTTCCTTGCTAAAGTTACTGCTCTAGAGTAGCACAGCAAGGAGGCTGACATTAGAACTGACTGAATGTCAGCTTCCTAAAATATAACAGGTTTTTTTTAATGAGAAGTATTTGCAGTTTTGATTTTGTTTATTATCTCAAATATAAAGACAACTGCAGTAGTCCTGGAAGAGTTATTCCATAAAGCATAAATACTTTCTTCATCAAAACAAGGTGTCTTAGCCTCTTTGCCTCATGCCTGTAACCACTTAAGCTTATTTGATTCTGATTTGAACAAAGTAATCCAGCCCACTGCATAGGAAATGCTTCTTTGATATTTGTTATCTCCTAAAGACAAGGAGCCCCAACTGTGAGCTCCCTTAGTGACAACAGTGTTCTCAGGGTAGCTTAATTTTGGAGAAGCTTTTGGGCCAGATGTCAACAAAGGCTGGTAAACACAGTAATGTACTCTGCAAGTACTGAGCTCATAGTTTAGCACAGATCTAATACCACTGTGCCTTAAGAAACAATTTCTTAAATATTCATTAGCAGACAAAGCAGTTTTTCAAGTCCATTAAAGATTTGTTTCTACCTTGGGAGACAGTGTTAAATATTTTAAGAGTGCATTTTCTCAGCTGCCTCTTTACCTTGTACTTAATTCCTCCTTTGAAATATCCCACAAACTCCGTAGACTCATATCCTTGAATTTCTCTACTCTGAACAGGCTTTCCTCCTAAGTAGTCATCCATCTGAACAGCAAAGATAGCTGCAGCCGTGCTCTCATCTTGGGTACATTCTTTCCCTGAAAAAAGATGAGATATTTTGTCTATTAAACACCAATTCATACCTTCGAATTCTGTTGTAGAAAGTTTGTGACAGCCAGACACTGTCTTCTGCACCTTGTACAGTCTATGTAAGTGCTGCGACAGAGCACTGCATCATAACCTCGGTCACTGTCAAAAGCACTGTCACCTTGACTGCTTCTTAGCTACCAGCAACCAGACTTCATAAGCTAACAACAGGACACAAAAGCTGAATTTTTCTCCTCCCAATCCCTTTAAATAATATCTCAATAAGAGAGTTTAATGTAACAAACATCTCTGGTAACCCACTTTTGCACTCAGGTTAGTGTGAAGATTACAGGAAGGTAACACTATAGGACTGGTTAAACAGCAAACCATATGAAGCACAAGAGCAACTCACCACTTTTTTTCTTAAGCTGTAAACAAAGTTAATATTGAGTGTTCCTATTAACATGATAGCACAAGCAAGGATATTTTGCATAGATATCTTGTTAGATCAGCTGATAAAGCTGTGAGAAAGAACAGCTTTGGCGCTAAGCAACAAAGTAGGCCCTGATGAAGTAAGAACCTTTTAGGGTTCAGTCAGTTCCCAAGGCTGTAGCCAAATGGTCTTCCCTACTTTGCATGTTGGTGGCCTAGTCACTCTGCAAAACAGACTATGTATTAGAGCAAGATTTAAGCATGGGCAATGGGAGAAGCTGATGGTGTGCCAGCCAGGAACCAGAGCCATCAGCAGGATGCAAGGAAGGAGCAAGCGTGGCAGAGAAAGACGGAATACCCAAGGGCAAGCACAGAGTTTCTCCTTGCTTGAACATCTCCTTGAACTAGGTATCAGTAGCTCAGCAGCACAAGTCCCACAAGTAAACCCTCTCTCCACCTACCAACCCCTTTCTCAAGCTCATAACACTACTCCACTTCTACCTCAAGCACTAATACCACTGCTGTCACTCCTGTGGGGCGCTGAAAACCTACAGCAAGAAAGCAGCAAGGATGAAGTGGATGCCAAAAGGACTCCAAAAAATAATGGAGGCATAAGGAACAGAAAGCAGTGAGGCCTGCCCAAAAGAGGTAGAAAATTACTGAAATCAGGATGCAACCCAAGAACCTTTCCTTTTTTTTAAAAAAAAAAAAAAAAAAAGTCCCCATCACTCAAGAGTGATTCATATTGTCACACTGCAACTTCTTTCTCAAACCTCAGTGTTTTTATGTGGTTATTCATTTCCCTTGAAACTAGATCCTTCAGATTTATTGCTTGTAATTATACAGCAAGGGTCAGGGTCCAAGAAAACTGTCTGGAGCATCATTAGAGATCAGAGCCATTACCATAGCTCAGTCTCACAGCTGTTGTGCAATAAACTGGTCAGTGAAAGCCTCTTAAAAACCACACACAAATGAGCATCAACCCTGATGTAGTGTTCAAAACATGAGGAAATCAAGTTTGCCTTTTAGAGTGAGGTACAAGCAGCTCTGAATAAGCCCCAGTGCCCAAGGTTCTGGCACAGGAAGGTGGGAACTTGACCACAACAGATACTGATATAAAGCATTAGGTCTCAATACTTTGTCTTGAGGGACAAGGATACTTAAAAACACATTGGGCATTTTATAAAGGAAACTAAAAAGCCCAGAGCCACTCTTACTCCCACATGTAATCTCATCCTGGGATAGCATCTGCCATTTTTATTTGTGACAATTTCAAGTCCAGATAACTCTTCATGTTGAGGTTGTGTCTCTATCACCAAGCATTCTCAACCTCACTTCAAGATTTGTAAGAGCAAGTTAACAGTAATAGTGCTGCTCCACTAACTCCTTCCCCTCCCTCATTTTAATAAACTTGAAATTGTCAAATTTTGAGTCACCAGATTCCTGAAATCCTATATCCAGCGCTGGACTGCAAAAACAGTTGTCAAAAAATATGCCTAAATGCCTGTTTTCAAAGCTAACAGTCTTTCCATTGAGCAGAAGAATCAGTGGTTTTGCTAAGATGACACCTCAAGGCCCGTGTGGCCAGCCAAACTGTGAGCGCTGTGCCAAGTTAAGGACAGATACCACTACCAAGAGCAGGTGTGAAGCTGCTTTCATCTCCCGGCCATGCAGACCCCATTCCAGCAGCTGGGTTACCTTGCTCAGAAGCTACCCCGCCTGGGCTGCACTTTGATATTAGCCATCTACTTGCTGTAGGCAACATCTGCACACACCACTGCTTTGCCAAAGAAGCTCAAAGCCTTCACAACTATGGACTTCACTGTTGTGACAGGAACAAGGGCAAGCCCAGTAGCACTGATTACTAAAGGAGAATTAGCTTAGCTATCTATAAAAGCACTATTGCTCATGGTCACAGCTTTGTAGCACACAAACACGAGTTTTACTAGTCAAAAAGCAGTGAAGGGAAGGGTTAGAAGGGTGAAGTTACATAACTTGTGAAATTTTGTTTCCTAGGACAGTCCCTTTTATTGCAACATTTAGCACCTCTGTCTCAAGTCTACTTGTTTAGAGACTGAATACGCCAAACATTTGAGTAAAAACTTTCAAAGTGTTAGATTGAAAAAGGGTTGGGGGGAAGTGTGTGTGTGTGTGGGGGAGGACGTGCAGTAAACTGAATAAGGATTTGAAAGGTCTTCAGTCTCAGGCAGTGGCCAAACATGTGACAAAAGGATTCTTGATTTGTTTTCTCTGGAAACAAAATTAGTACTTAATTTCAGGGCTTTTTTTTGTGCAAAACCACATCAAGAATCATAAGGGGATCACTGCCATGCAAGCCTTAGCTCTGCAGCTGAGACACAAGTTTCAGACTAAACTTGCTTCAACAGAACTAGTTATACTTGTCTTATGCAGCAAAAAGATTAGGTGCCTCTCTGCCCTACACAGTCCTAAAAAGTCTCTTGAACATGTACACTACTGGAGCATATAACCAAGGATGTTGTCCCCATATAGCTAAGGAACTGGGACACAGGTTGTCTGCGTAAGGGCAAGGAGCATTTTTCTGTTCCTAGCCGAGTGTATATTCCAGGTGTGCCATCCAGATTTACTTTCTGAAGTAAAGCATGGAAGTCTATCCCATGAATTTGGCCAAGAAGCTAAGTAGTGTAGCCCTACTACTCTGCCCTCCTCTTAAAACACTAAACTTCTTTTCTATGAAGAGGAAAAATTGGAGTATCTCAACTTAAGGGCTCATTTTTTTAAACAGTTTAAAGGTATGTGTATCTCAAACCAACAGAGCTCCTCAGGCTGATATAAATTTATATTTACCTTTTTATTATGTAAGCTCCTGTTTTGTTTACATATACCATTATAAATAGGTGTGGCAAGCTATACAGTTTAAGTTCTTCGGCAATAACATTATCGAGAATACTTAGTCACTTTAGAGAGAACTCAGCTATAAGTAGGGTGGTTTTTTTGTTTGTTTTACTAAAAGAGGAACTTGTCTATGAAAAAAAGTGGCATTAGCTTAAATCAGTCAAATATAGCATATTTTAAACTGGAGAATGTTTAAGATAACTCTTTAATTGCATTCACTTATAAAATAGACACTAGCACAGTGTTCCACGTTAGTAAACACCCTAACTTGCAGCAATTGAAAGGAAAAAAGAACTAGTGTACAAACTGAAAACTGCAACAAGTTAAACCAAATTAGTGACATCTGTATGTTTTAATTCTCTGAAAAAAGCTTTGGGAATCGTGCCCAGGCCCAGCTCAGTTTGAGGTGCCAGAAGAAAGTTTAGCTCTATGCAGCCTTCCCAGCTAAAGAGCAGACTCTGGGCTGTTAGAAGTAGACATGACAAAGAAAAGAAAAAGCTATTCGGTGACTGAAGGGCTACCTCAGAAACACATTTTACTCAACACCAGCTAATTGCATTGAATGAGCCAAGGCATAACATTTTAAATTATGGCCGTGACGTAGACCTCTCTATCCCCTCAGGTGCACTCATGGTATTAGGAGGTATCTTGAGGTGGTGTTGGTGAATATAAAGTCAGAATCCATTCAGATTCAAAGACCCAGATCATGCGAGGCCCACACAGATGACAAGCAGGAGTGGCAAGTGCATTACCAAATGGCAAGGCACTCAAATTAAGTATGCAGAAGTTTCCACATCAGAAGGCAAGTGTGTGGTAGGTGAAAAAATCCATAGGGTTTCCACCCACCCAATTTCACAAGAATTTATTTTCCATCCTGAAGTGTGACTTCATTTGACTTCAGTTACTTCTTGGAGGCTTACAGGAAGTCTCCAGAAAGTCTAAGGTCTTTCTGGCCCACAAGTTAAAAAGCATTTGCTCATCAGGAGGAGTTTGGCATCTCTAAGAATACTGAGAGTCAGAGATACCAGTCATGCAAACTCCAGCCCAAATCCAGCTGCCCTTTCCTGCATATTCAAGTCTCCTGTTGCTATTAAACTTTGCAGGAGCATTTCAGTGTCCCCTGCCCTCTGCTGCAGGTCTTGCAAGCAGGAAGCACTTTTAAAGGTGCTAAATGTGCTGCTGTCAATGTCTTCTGCATGAAGAATGAAGAGCACCCCAGCTGCTGGCCAGTCTCTAGCCAACAGCAAAGAGGTTTAAACTACTGACAGTGTTGGTGGACTTCAGTTCCCCGGAGGTATGGATCTCCAGAAGTTTGAGGAGAAGCTACTATACTTTAGTTATTACATAAATGCTAAAAACAGAGTACCCACCACAGTACTGACAAGCACTGTCTAGCTAAACCAACAGTGCTGCCAACGTGAGAACATCTGCCAGAAACTCACTGATGCTGCCATCTGGGATTACCCTCACACAGGCGAATGCCATCCAGCCTCCAGCTCTTCATTCCTCATTGACACCAGTGAAACCAAACAAGCGTCAAATGTTTGGGCAGAAACAATATCAGCGTTACCAGCTATTGTTTTTCCCACAGATCCAGAAGCACATTAAGATCCATGGGAACTCAAACACTTCAAATACACCCATACATAGTGGCCTGGCAGCGTGCACTCGGAGAAATGACTGAATAAAACACAAGCCTCAGGATGATGAGAAAAGACAAGAGCAACAGACGCCTGGTTGCCACACAGGGAGCCAGTGGGGTCGGGTGACTCAGTGACTACATAAGAAAGTCTAAAGAAGATGAATCCAACTAAGAATGCCCTAACCAGGGTGCATTGATTACCAGTTTCTATTCTGCTCAAGCACTGTGCTAGTCAAGGGGGACAGTAAGCTGTATGAGCCAGACACCAGTGTTCCCTGTTGCTTTAGGAGGAGCTATTGCTTATTACAGCAAATTTTTTTTCACTAAAACACTGCTCTGGTGACTTCACCTCCAACCTCTCAAACTGTATCAGAAAGTAAAGTCAGACTAGCTGTCACTTCTCAGAAAAAGCCAGCATGCAGGCTTCAGCCAGCAGAACACCAGCACGGAATGGAGAAAGCCAAAAGGGGTTTTCAGCCCTGACAGAATCAAGGGGGAATCATCTGCCACCTTCAGCAGAAGGGCAGTGATTCACTCTTGCGTCTGCCAGCACTTGGCTTTAACCCTTCGGCAACCCGCAGGGCAAGCGCATCCCCTCCTCGCATCCCTCCCAGCGCCCAGCCCTGCAGCAGGAGCAGCAGGAGCCGCGGGGCTCGCAGCAGCCCCTGCGCGGGGCTCCCGGCCCTACCGAGCCAGTAGTGGAGGCGGAAGGCGGCGTCGGCGCCGCGGCGGGCCGTGAACAGCACCAGGTACGCGTCGCCCACGAAGAAGTCGCCGTGGCAGCCGGCGGGCACGGGCACCAGCTCCAGCCGCTCCACGCGCCACACCTGGAGGCCGCTCTGCTGCCCGGCGCGGGCGAACTCCTTGTGGAAGAGCGACGGCGACATGGCGAGCGCGGCGGCAGCTCCGCGCCGGCCGC
>VZSV01000035.1:3660023-3676106 GCA_013398735.1 Nothocercus julius | reverse complement strand
GCAGCAACAACTAGTTTCTTCACAGTCTACCCCTATAATATGGTTACTTGTCATCCTGCCAACTCTTTATGTCCTGAAAATTTTAACAAGCTAAATGCTTTCATCACATATTGACAGGTGGTGGATTAATCTGGGCAGGATGCAGAGAGGCCGAGTTCAAACTGAAGCTACCAGGAGGTGAAATGATACCTTTCAGAAAGGCTTGGTCTAAGGTCCATCATCTTGCCCATGCAGCTGAATTTTCAAGCTCATGCTTTCCCTGCGGGCTTCCTTGAGCAAGTTACTACAGGAGCAGGCAACTACTGTCCTGCAGCACATCAGGGCAGCCCCAGGAAGGAGGCTGGGCCATTTGTGAAGGCAGCAATGCACCTAGGGGAGCTCTTCCCTGGCAGCAAGCTAAAAGTAGCACCACATCTAAGACATACTGCTTAGTCACCTTCCCTGCTTTCCTTTTATACCACCCGGTGTGCAATTTAGCTGGTGTGGGAAAAGCTGCAGCAATGCCCTGTGTAACTACGAGCGTCTCCCTTCCAGTGAGCGTCCCGTCATCTGGCCAGACGGGCACGGGCGGGCACCCCGTGGTCCCTCCTTGCTATAGAGAAGGGCACGCTGTGACGCTGCGCCGTGCCCGCGGTCCGGGCGAGCGCCTCGCAGCTCAGGCTCGCAGCCAGCACGCTAATCTTCGTCTGCCCGGGCGAGGACATGCCAGCTCTTTTCACTTTTAGTCACTTGCTCTTATCAAGCTTTTTTTTTTTTCCTCCTTGTGTGTTTTGAAGTTGGCAACTTGCACCTGCTTTGGAAAAGTGCTGAGTTTTGCCCAAATGTGACCTCAAACCTGTCTAATCTAATCCAGCCTCATGTCTCTTCCCTGTTCTATCCATATTGCCAAGATAAGACTGTTTATGCACAGATAGCATAGCTCAGTAGAATATATTTGAAGTCAGATTTAAATCTTGCTATTCTAGCTTAAGATTTTCGGTGCTACTCTCAGCCATGTCCCTTTTGCTGTAATTAAATACACCATAATGCTGTTATTTGTTCCGCATTTATCATGCCCAGGATCACACAGCAATGGGCAAAGGTTAAGGACACGAGCACAGTTTAACTGTTTTGTCTCAGAGCGAAATCTGTGGGATTGCTCACACATTAAAGGATTGAAGTGCACATGGCAAAGTTTTCTCAAGCACAAGTTTGTCTTAATAAGGTTATGAACTATATATTCTATATATTATAAAATAATGTATGAACTATATATACTATGTATTATGAACTATGTAGTCACTGGCACTGACAAAGGAAATCTTGGGTTCCAGTCTATATTGTAAGTGCCAGAAGATTCATTTGTACAATTCCTTTTTTTTTTTTTTTAATATTTTCTTGTCTGTTTTGCAATTCTTTTGCAATCTGTTTCCTATTATGTACATCTGCCATTTTATGAAAATTGTTAAGTCTTTTGTGTTGATCCCTTGCCATCTAATTCACAGAATTCTTGTAGCAAAAATGAGCACTGAAATGGTTAGCAATCCAGAGATTTTGCATAGCATTTTAAACAACCAAATGTTTTTTAACATGCCGTTGTTTCAAAGTGAAACTTTGGTGGAAAGAAAAATGAGAACTGTTCTAGTACTTGTTACTGATATGCAGTCAGGAAAAATATATGAAATTAAACATAATGTGCTTTTTCCAGGTGCTTGATATAGTAACCAGGGTGGGGAAGACTATAAAATAACATTCATTTTTTGTTCTGGAAGGCATAGGTCAATTCTTAACTACTAAATTTCTTAGAAATGATATTCTAATGGAATTTCAGACTACTTTAGACACTTCAAAAAAAGTCATTCTAATTTCCTAATTGAAAAAAGACAAAGCTTATATTTAGGTGGTGAATTATGGCCTTGCATAAGTGTAGCAAAGGCCCAGCGCTGCTCTCGCTCTGGAGTAGGAAAGGGAAAGCATTTTGCTCACACCCTCTCTCAGGGGAAGGGTGGCTATCGCAGCCGACCGCGGCTTCAGAACTGCAGTACACATGGAGAGGGAAAATAGGACATTTCTCCCAGCTTGTCTGCACAGATTGAGGTATTGCCATTTATAAATGACTGTTTTTCCCTTGTCCCAAGTGCAACACCCCACCACGTCACACAGGAGTCGGAAGGTCTTCCTGTTCCTCTTTAGTGCTTACAGCAGCAGAGATTCAAGTTTGTAGCGAGTTTACCGAGGGGATCTGCCCACAGCGTTTAGCAGACCTAAAAGCAAAGCTGTCTGAAGAAGACTGAGAAAACACCCATAAATTTCAGTTTCTATGTCAGGATTGCCTGTTTTATGAAATGCTCTTCTTTTTCTCTACAATGTTGAAAAGTATCCTAATTCTGTAAAAAGATGCTGAGATCTGCAAACCTGCTGGAAATAGCATCTAATATAGTCATCTTTTGATAGAGCATATTCAAGACAAGAGGTCTTGAAGTAGCTCAAAAGGTCTATAGGAAGAAATAGTTAAATCAAACTTTGGGACTGATTCCTGTTTCAAGATACTGAGACTTCCTTATTGGGAAAGGATTCAATCTCTCCGTTTTCCGGTTAGCACTATACATGCAAAGTCTGAGGTGAATTGACATTAAGAACCCACTAAAAACTTTTTTTTTCCAGTTAATTTCATAAATTTAAGTGACAAGGAAGGCCACGAGGAAATATTTTGTTAATTTTTTTGTCATTGACAAGCAAAACCCTTTCTCATAAGGAAGTCTGAGGAACACACATTTCATATCAACTCAAGTCTGATTAGTAAATCTTGCAACTCAGCCCTAAACCCCAAAGTAAAAATTGGTCTTGGAATTGATATATTTTCTTAATGTCTTGTTTTCAGATGGCTAATTTTCTAGCAAAGGCACGTCCTAAGGGGCAGAAATGTATTTTCTTGGCAGATTTAGTTCTCCTGATTACTCTTCCAATTTGATCGTTCGCTGACAAACAACTGGCAGATACCAGATAAAATAAAGCATGAGGGAAAACACAGAATTGATTTGAGACAGAGAAGTGCATAAATTATTTACACATTCCCAATCCTACCTAGCATTAAGCAAAGCTCCCAGAATAAATGACCACTCCAGTTCTATGAAAAAAGCACATCTCCATTATTTATCACCCCCTCGGTTCCTCCTGGTCCATCTTGGGCTCCCAGACAGAGCTACAGCACTTGCTCTTCCCAGGCTTAAGCCGATGTTGAACAGCTATGAAGCACCCCTTGGTGTCTCCTTATTCTGCAAGAGCAATTCCCATCCTACCATGCTGGGAAAACTAAGCTCCCTAGTGCAATGACAGGGCTTTGTGGTCTCTTGCTTTCTTGTTTCCCGCCTGTGACGGATGTTCTCCTTCCCCAGCTCAGCCTGACTTCTCACACGCAGCTGTCTCTTCACGTGTTAACCACCACGTTATCTGATCCTGGTGGTTGCCTCCCTGATTTCTTCCCCCGCTCAGACAGTAACCATCAATAACAGTTCTGATGGCTGCATCCGGATGGGGAGATAAGGCTGAGTGTGCACACACCAGCCAACAGTCATTTCCAAATTGAAAGAATGACTGCAAGTCAATCATCTTATCCCATAAATATGGGCACAGCCCAAGAGCCCGTTGAGCTCTCCTTGCATCGCAGCGGGCTGCACGCCAGGGTCTCCCCGTGAGCAGGGACACCTCTCGAGGATACTCCTCGGGGCTCAGAGATCCCTGCAACTACAGATTTGTGGTAAGTGACTATAGCGCGCTCTCTTTCTGAACTTGCAAACTTTACTTTGTAACTGTGCACAAAATTCCTTACTCATAAACCACTGCCCAGGTCTGGGACTAGGGCTGGATCCAGCTGCACCCAGACTCCTCTCAGAAGGAGTGTGGAAAGCAAGGGGGTCCAACCTGAACCTCGTGACCCAACAGCAGGGTGTCCCTGGTAATTCTGTGTATTATCTTGAACACCATGCAGTAAGTAGTGTGACCTTGCCATAGAATTTTGTGAAACCATTGTCATTATCAATAAAACCTATTACTACTGCTTTCCCACGAGTGAAGCGCATTGTGTCACTCACCCCCGCCACCACTCGTTTCGTGACACCACCTTTACAAACTCTGCTCCTGATATAAACCTAGTCTAAACATTGTCTCTACCCAAAGCGTTCCACCCCCAAGGTAATGCCTATGTGTTAGAAAACCTGAGAGAGACATTGGTAGGTCCAATATATTTGGTAAATGTTGATGATGTTTGTACTCAGTGACCCAGTAGGGCAGCCCGATGCCACTGGGCTGTGCCTGCCAAAGCCCACACGTGGAAGTCACTTATGGCTTCGTCCAGCACTTACTGGATTCAAGAAAATACTTGTTTAGTTACTTAATGCCAGATTTCACACAGAACATACCCGCCAGCTTTGATCAGAGCAGAACATCCGTATCGCTAATTATTTTAAAACAGACCAGGCTATTATATTCGCTTTCCTTCCTTGCCTTTACCACAAGGCCAGAAAATTTCCTCAGTTCAGAAAAAGAGATTCCCTTGGTACTCTTTGGCCTTGTCTGGTTTTCATCTGGTTCTCATTTTCTCTAGTAAAATTGTTTATTCTTTACTTTGAGAGGATAACCAAGAACCATTTCCCCCTTAGGAAAACATTTGCTGAGATGTATCTGTTTCTAGCCCTGTGCTTTAACTTTCCACTGGCTGCGAGGAAAACTTGAGGGACCCCATTACCACTTCGCCTTCTTCAGCTACGTAGGATGCTAGTGAAAATGAACAGCAGTTGGGTTTTGTTTTTTGTTTTACAAAATAAAGGATGATTGATAAAATCATCTGAGGAACATGCTACAGATAAGTTTATTGCGCCGAGTACAATTTTAGTACAACCTGCATGACAGACACTTCCTTGTTTTACTTTTTCCATCCAAGGCAAGGCCTCTATGGAGGAAAAGCAACACTTGAATGTTTATAAAACTTTGCATTTTAAGCCACTGCAGAATAAACCTTCAGTGTTTCGTGATCTGCCTGTTGGTCTGTAACGTGTGGAAATCCCATGCTACCAAAAACTGGCTCGTTATTAAAGGAACTATTTAGAGGCGTTCTGCAGCCAAAGCGGCCGTTCCCGCGGCCTGGCCTCCTGCTGCCTCCGCAGAGGCCCTCTGCATGTGGCCTCTTAACCCCCTGCTCTCCGGCTCCCAGCGCCGTTGTTGCCCTGTGCAAGTGTGTAGGCAAAATTTAACCAGGAAATTCCCAGCATTTCCTGAGTGGCACCCAAGTAGAAATAAATAAGTAAATAAATAAAAAGGAAGTTCTATGTAAATGAAAAGTGTAAACCCAGTGCATTTTCATTCAGGCCTCGCTCCTTCACTGAGTATTGCAAAGCTCTCCTGTTTTATAATAAAGCTCTGAAGGAAAAGCTCCCTATGTATGAAAATATTAGTGTTAATACCCTACAGAATCTAACAGTTTTTCCTTAAGAGTCAGTTTGCTTGGGTGGCACTTTTGAACATACCTTTTTGTGTAACACCCTTATTTCTTCACGTCACTGGAGCTTTCAGCATTTACAGTTAACCTGTAAGCCTGCTCTTTCTTTATGGCTTTTAGAAAGGATCCAAATTTGCTGCATCTACATAAGCTAAAGAGGTTTTATAAAATGATTCTAAAAGAAACAATCCAATAGTGTTGTGCAAAATGAAAGAGTTTATCTCCGTGAGCCTGTTCCTAAGTAGCCTGAAGTCAATGAAACCTATTTCCTGGAAAGGATTTTAGTTCTGAGACATTTTTGGTAACGGATGCCAGTCATTTCTTATACACGGGGCTAAGTGATGTTCACCCTGCATCCAACTCATGCCCAACCGCCTGACATATCCGTCAGCAAGATTTGCAGTGCATTTACATTGCCACAGAGAGAGTAAGAAAATAAAAAAAAAAAAAAAAAGGCTTAGAGATTTTGCTTGAATCTCCAGTATCAAAAACTACTTGGGCATAAGAAAAATGCTTTAGCTGGGTCCTGGTACAAAATCTGTTCTCGGTTTCCCTGAGGTTTGAGAGATTTATGCAGAATTCTTCCAAATGCACCACTTTGTTGTTCTTTCTCTCCTACTGCTATGGGAGGCTTATCTAGTATTTGTACATTGATGCAGTACTATTATATATTGATTATGTCCACCAACAAGAAATCAAATGCTAATAACCTTAGAAATCCACTAGCTGTTCATTTTTTCCCTAACTTCTCATGTGTGACTGCACAGAGAAAACAGCATCTTCCTGGCCAGGTTTACCTGGCACTCAGACACTTTCCAGGCAGGCTGGGGACTTAATCCTTTCGAAATCCAAGTTTAGAAAATGCCAGATTTCAAACCAAATAAGTGTCTGGAGAAAGCATGCAATTGCTCCCTGATTGGTAGGAAGATGTGTTCAACATTAAGCACGCCTCTTTCAGTGTTAGCATAGTACACATTTCTTTCCCTGTGGTTGCATCAGGGAAATCACGGAGAAAGGCCCAGCTCCCAACAGCGCATGCAGACCTATGAGCTCACTGCCTAAGGGATTCTCAATGGTGCCTCAAGCTTCCCCAAACAGTGTGCAAATCACTATCTTTTGGAAAGAGCAAAACATTCGATTTGCGATTTTTCTTATGCTAAATCACCAGCTGGGGTATATTTCCTGTGTAGCTTACTTACAGTAAGCTCTGAGAGCAAACCTAGCTGTTGGATATGGTTCCAAAGCCCTCAGCAATGCACACTGAGTGCGTTTAAGGAGTGCTTCCCCTGTTACACTCAACACCCAACACACTGTTTGTAAAGGGGATTTAATCTACCTGATGGTGTTGAGCTTTGAGGGCCTATTGTAGTTAGAGTCAAGGGCAAAACAGCTGTTCCTATCAAAGCAGGAGGAAGTGCGGGACACCAGTCTGGAAGAGATTGCAAATCACATGTTCTTGGGAGAGACAGCAGGAAATTTCCAGAATAAACTTACAATGGCACTCGGCCTCATTAGTCCTCAAGAGAAAAAGACAGTAATACCTCCTTCTGTGTTATTTCAGAATGGAAGAAACAAATGAAAGAGAGTATAAACTCATTGGTAAAAACAGAAAAAGTTCTTTTACCTTGTTCCTGCTGAATACCACTATTTACAGTAACAAACAGATATTTTCTTAAATATTTAAATATCGTTCCTTAAGTGAACCCTCTACTGCTGTGTTTGCATTACTTGGAGGACCTAGACCTCCTTTCTCACACCAGATCAGGGAGCTCATACCTGACGTGACAGGACACAAGACATACACATTGCTCATCACCACTAGCATCTGTCCTAGCACCTGCAGACATACCATTTCATAAGATCAGAAGTATGATATTTAGTTTGGTTAATTCTGTAAACTTCTGTCCCTTCTTTCATTACCGTGCTGCTGAGGCTGGGGTTCCTGTGGAAGCAAACACATTGCCGTTTAAATGTAGTCATCAATCACCATATAAATAGCAGACTAGTATCGGACATCATGGAAATAAAAGCAGTTTGGAGTAAATTGGTTTTGTCAGCTAAAAGATCAGGAAATTCCCTGTCAGAAATTTCTTTTAGATGAGATAGAAGCATGATGTGGCACATCCCACCACTTCTCTGTCTTCCTGGGATCCTGGAAGCCAGACATAGGGGCTGTGCTAGTCACCACTGTAATGTGTTGGCAGCCCAAGAACATTGAAGGAGAGGCACGTTGGAAGCTAAGAACAAAAATGTCTGTTAATACATTAAATAGTGGTCGTACTTTCTGCCTGCCTTAGAAAGCAACTCACCATGGCCCTGCTTTGGGTAGAGGTTAGACCATACAACCCCCAGAGGCCTCTTCCAGACTAAATTATCTAATATGTATCTATGATTATTTATGTGAGGAAAAGCACAATTCCTCTGCTACCAGTTTGGCAGGGAGAAAATTACTACTTCAGAAAAGCTGCAACAAATTGCAGGACGAAGAAAATTTCCACAAGCATTTCCATAGTTGTGTTTACTGACAGAGGAAGGTGGTCACGGCAACTTAAGACATGCCAGGACAGAGGTGGCTGGGCTGCAAGTCTGTCCTTACCAATCCACCAGCAAGTGCCCTGGTCAAGCTTTGGATCTGACTTCGTATCTCACATATCATTCAGCTGTTGTGGCCCATGATCACAGAATGGTTGAGGTTGGAAGGCACCTCTAGAGATCTTCTAGTCCAACCCCCCTGCTCAAGCAGAGACAATAATGTAGGGTGATTGCAAAAAAAAATCCCTCTCTGTTCTTATGTTGGCAGTCCAGACACGACAAAAATTGTGCTCCTTTTCCTTGGAAGGGCATACAGGAGCATGTCAAGAAATGCCCTGATTTTAAGGCATTTAAACAGCAGATATACATTCAACTGAATATAAAACATCCTTAGATAAATAGATGCCCTTAATTTAAAAAGCTTTATTTTAGGACAAACAAATTATCCATCTTCTCAGTCTGATAGAAACCATCATTATGAAATGCAATCTGTCACTAAATGGAAGAATGTCAGCTCTTAGTTCAGCTATTTTGCATCATATATTGGCTAAAAACAAGTGCACAGAATCTGGCAGAATAAGATTTTATATCTAGGAGACAAAGTTCTTAAATAATACTTCTTTTGCTTTGGTCATCAAGTTGCTCAGAAATTCTTTCTACAACTTCTCTTCTGACTGTTGGGAACATCCATACCAAATACAGGAGTAGAGGGGCTCAAGTTTCTGATAAAGCCCCCTGGCCATTGCAGCAGAGAACTCTGTTCAGATACATGTATTTTTCCAAGAAGGATGAGTTCAGTGTTGTGACCAGCACATTTTCATTGCTTCAGCTCACTCAGATAACCCACACTGCAGTACAGACTGTGAGGCCATGTTTCATTGCCTGCATGGGCATGCAAATTCTCTGTAGGGCGTCCTAGAGACTGCCAGGAACTCATCTGGTAGTAATCTTTCCCTAGTGCAAGCCAGCCTGAGGAAAAGTAATCTAAACTGCACGTTTTGCCCTGGCCTCAAAAAAAAAAAAAAAAAAAAGAAAAAGAAAAAGGCGGGGGGCATGTCTACTGAGTTTAATCTGTTGTCCTGCAGGCCCTCCCAAACTGATGGAGCTTCTCCAGCATCCAAAAATCCTTCCTCATCTAAGATCTCAGGAGACTGAGACTTCTGCCTTCTGCATCAGGCTGCATTCTGTGTCCCTGCTCTACCAGAATGGCAACTACCGCCACCTCTCCTTGCTGTGGCCAGGCCAGGTTTTGCTCCACATGATCTAAGCATGAAGTAGGAACACCACATGGCCTTCTGAGCCTCTGAGAGCAGGAAAGTGAAAAGGTACCTTACTCAGAGCTACGGAACAGGAGGGGCTGTGACGAGCATAGTCTTTGACATGTTCATCAAAGAACTCATCCTCAGACATTTTCATACATGAATCAGACCAAAATGCCTCAAAATGCCCAGAGACGTTTGTGTTCAGCCATTTGATGTGACATATGTGCAGGTTTTACAAGTATCTTATCATATTGACTTACTGCTTCCTAGTAGAGTTATGTTCACAATTCATCACGTCCTGCACAAATTCCTTGACCAATTTGCTTTTCCCCCAACCTATCATTTGTTAATCTTCAGGGAGCTGTTTTATAAAGAGATTGAGACACTTTCTTTGTGGAAATCCTTAAGTCCAAGCGTTTGATGTATGTACATCAAGCGTGTGATGTATATAAAATTATGTATTTAACCATCCTTGCTTTCTCCCAATATATGCATATTTGAAACTGTCTGTATCTTTGAGCAGTCTAACATAGAAATCTGAATTCCTACAAATGAATTGGCATGTGCAGTGCCATATAATTTTCTGTTAAAGGCTAAAATGAGAAAATATTCTCCAAATGATTGTCTTTCCAGACTCTTATCAAAGTCAAGAACAACAAGGAAACAAAAACACAGTCTCAAAGAGCTAAAGGAAATCAGTGGTGCATGTGCCTTGCCCTTCAGTGTGCTGGTGCTTTCCTCAAAACGTCACTGTTGTCCCCTGAAGTGGGGGAAATGAGGGGAAAAAATCTATCGATGGTGAATGTACAACATTACTG
This sequence comes from Nothocercus julius, assembly GCA_013398735.1. Taxonomy (NCBI): domain Eukaryota; kingdom Metazoa; phylum Chordata; class Aves; order Tinamiformes; family Tinamidae; genus Nothocercus; species Nothocercus julius. The sequence continues at coordinate 3,666,021 of VZSV01000035.1, read as the reverse complement.
TTTTATGCTACATGAGTAGTATGTGTGTGCACATTAACTACTGCATAGTTAATCATTTGCAACAAAGCTATTTTTATAACAGCTATAACAATTACCATAAGAGCAGAGAGGCATCCCAGACTATCTACACCAGTAGGACTATAGATATGGACTTTCATATCTCCAGTGAAGACAGCACACATTGGACCTGATTCAGTTGCCTGAGCACACACGATTATTACAAGGTTGGTATCCGCAAACCTACACGGGAAAGCTTTTTTTTTTTTTTTTTTTTAGCTACCAATATAACTTATATCATTTGATATCATTGAATACATTTGCATGAGTAAGTTGTATGAAATAGTTCCAAACTCTTAGTGGGAGGGGAATTATTTCCCTATATTGAATCTTGCCAAAACTTTGCTAACAAGTCAGTGTGCTTCATGTGAGGCCACTTGAACCTTCTCCATGGCTCTCTGCCTCTGTCTTAGTCCTCCTTCCTGCAGCTCATGAACTGACTGCTTATTATTTTGATGAAACAAATATGCATGTCAGCAAAGACTTGCCTATGTTTAAATGCTGTGATTTCTACTTCAGATGTAAAGGATCTCTGGAGTCATTTGTCACAAGATTTGATAAGCTAGTTTCATATACATTTTGAAGAGGAAATTACATTGCAATATTAGATAAGCCACCCTGCCTAGAACCAAGTCCATAGGAGTGAAACGAAGAACCAGCCTTACAGTTTGGAATTACGTAAGGTATAGAATACGTCTGTTTATCAAGTTAGCATTTTTGCTCATGAAATGCAAGATTTAGGCATAAATCCATAATACATTTAATTAACTGCTCTGGTCGAGCATTGAGCTGTTGAGCTGACAAGAATTACATTTGTTTATTACCCTAAACTTCTTAATTTATACAATTTATACATCATGGCCCATGATCACAACCAAGTCCAGGGGCCTGCTGCTACAGTACAGATGAGGAGTAATAACAGAAACAGAGCACTGCTCTAGAGAAAAGAGCTATAATTCTGAAAATACAGGAGACAAAGTCTCTTGGAATAAATATGTTAGTTCCTTGCTGCATCATTTTTCAAACTTGTGTGATGAATTTAATCATTAACATACTGTGTGGTCTGTTGCATTATAATAAGTCTAATAAATCTTTTAAAGAGATTTAAAGAATTTAAGAGATTTTTCAGAGATCTTCCCTAGCCTTTTCAGGTTGAAATGAGTATCACAAGGCAGTTGCTTTCTTATCAGTTTCCAGACAGAAAAGTGATAACTATGATGTTTTAGGGGTATCGTCTACATGAATAGGAAGATATGTTTTTTTGGATGGTCAAACAAGAGCATATCAAAATTGTATGGGCTAGGCAGCAGAAGCATGACAGTCCTCACTGAAATAGCATAAATGATATGTGAAGTTACATGCTAGAAAACTATTATAATATGTTTTTCTGTTATCAGGAACTTAATCAGGACTTTATGCATTTTTTTTTTTAATTTCTTTTCAGATATATTGACTTGCCATTACCAGTTTCACCCAAGGTAGAACTTTGGCAGATGCAGAGACCAACCAGTCCAGAGACGAAAGCACCAGACAGTGACACTTGGCTCCTCCAGAAGGGCCGGATTCAGAAAAGGGACTCGAACCCAGATTTCAAACCTCATGGCAAAATGTCGTGTTAGTTTAATTATTGGACATCCTGGAATAAGTTCTTGGAGCCAGTCAAATTATTGAAGTGTTGTTTTTCTCCTGATATGGAACCGAGAAAGTTCTGAAATCTTGAGGACAATTTTTGAATATTTCCATACATTGTTTTCCTATAGCCAGAACCTCCTGACTGCTGATCTTGCGGAGTACAAAATCAGAGAAATGAGGTCAAACATGTTTGTTTGTTTGTCCTTCTACTGGTTGTAAATTTGCACTAGAGGTCAAGATTTGAGGACAAAAACAACAACAGTGACAACAACAAAAGAAAAGCAAAAAAGACACATTTACTTAAAAGGGAAAAGTTTTGTTCATCAGGTTTAAGAGTAATTATCACTTGATTAGAATTACAGAAGCACGAACACCTTAAATTAAAGCAGGTCTTTTTCCCAGAGACAGAATATTATTGGACAAATTTCTTTCGGAGGCAATAGCTAACTGAAAGTTTGTTTTTAATTAACTTAGGTAAACTCATAAACAGGGGAGTAAAATTCTTGCTAAATAAATATAAATTGATAAATAAATATAGATATGATAGAGACTTTCAAAAAGTCAGTTCATAGGAAAAATATTTATTGTTTTACATGACTGTATAAACTGGCTATTTGTCATTTCTGTGTTTTACCAATAAACCATATGTCCGGGTGTAAATATTTGCTTTGGAGAACAGAGTAAATAGAAGGGTTTTTTGTTTGTTTGTTTGTTTTGCCCTTTTTTTTTTTTTTTTTTTTTTTTACTTCTGGGCCTTTGTTTCTAATTTCAGAAATAGTAATTTTGCTGAATCCTTTTTTAGAGAAGAGCGAAAAAAATGCAGAGTCTGAACAAATGTCCTTCTGATATCCTTCAAAGCTTTTCTTTCTTAACAATTTTATTGTTAAAGGCAACTAATTTTGTTTTGTTTTGCATTGGATGTGCTGATCCAAGGTATCTTGGATTTTTTTTCACCTTCTTTGGAGGTTTTCTGCACTCCATTTCATTTTGAGCTGCTGTGAAATGGGCAGAGCTTCTTGCTATGTGGAATGCACAACTGCTCACACTGTGAGGTCCTGGTTTCACTTACGGCTGCTAAGTGGAAAAACTACCTTGAAATGGTGCCATCCAGCTAGCCAAGCAACTCCGCTGCTCCCTCCTAGTCTGGAGAGAACAGGAACTCCAGCCAGGCCTGTCACAGAGGGGATGACAACGATGAACAGCGACCCTAACGGAGCCCACGTGCAAACAGAGAGCTCCCACCTGCATGCATCTGCCTTTCCTAAGGAAGTCTTTTGGGCAAATGATTCCTTATACACACCGAAGTTTCACCCTCCCTCTCACCCTCACGTGTGGGGTGTCTTTCTTTTCCTACCAAGACTGACACCTAGTGGCTTAATTACTGATAATCAAACAGCTGGTGCTTCCAGGCGTTTCCTTTATAAAAGCATGGGAGCAGAAAAGCATAATTTATCTTTCTGCGGTTTGGAGTCTCAGTACTCTCCAGTCTTACAGAATCACAAATGGTTGAGGTTGGAAGGGACCTCTAGAGATCATCTAGTCCAAGGCCCCTGCACACGCAGGGACACCTAGAGCAGGGGGCACAGGGTGGCAGCCAGGCAGGTTTGGAAGATCTCCAAAAAAAGAGACATTCAAAACACAACCTCTCAGGGAAGCCTGTTCCAGTGTCTGTTCCTCATACGCAGATGAAACTCCCTGTGTTTCAATTTGTACCCATTAGCCCTTGTCCTGTCACTGGCCACCACCGAGAAGAGTTTGGCCCCATTCTCTTTGCATCTTCCCATTGGGTATTTGTACATTTTGATCAGATCCCCTCTCAGTCTTCTCTTCTCCAGGCTAAACAGGCCCAGCTCACTTTTAGTCTTTGCTCATGCGGTAGATGCTCCAGTCCCTTAATCCCCTCTCTCGAAGCTCCCTGTCCCTCTTGTCCTGGGGAGCCCAGAACTGCACCCAGTACTCCCGGGGTGGCATCACCAGAGCTGAGCAGAGGGGCAGGATCCCCTCCCTCGACCTGCTGGCAACTCTCCTCCTGATGCAGCCAGGATCCCATTGGCCTGCTTGGCCACGAGGACACATTGCTGCCTCGTGGTTAACTTGTCAACCGGGACTCCCAAATCCCTCTCCACGGAGCTGCTTTCCAGCAGGTCAACCCCTAACCTGTGCTGGTGTCTGGGGTTATTGCTCTCCAGGTACATTTACCACTCTTCACAAGTGGTCTCTTGGCCCCATGTGTTTGTTCATTGAAACTCAGCAACAAGATGAGGCAACTCCTTTTCATTTTATGAAACAGGAAGGAGCAGCCTGGACTCAAGCCTGGAAAGTTGATGCGTGGCTATGGATTCAGAGGTGGCTGTTTGCTTCGGTTCCCCTTTCTCCTTTCCCCGTGGCTCCTGAGAAGGCTGGATGAGCTACAGAGTCAGCAGCTAAAGTCAGGGGGCTGCTTTAGCTGTGTATCTCTACGGGCTTTGGGCTGTTACCTTGGGTTTGCTGCCATGAAAAAACAAAATCAAGGTTTGCAGAAAATCCACTTTGACTTTTAAGAGTAAATTGACCATCAGCTTTGTGAAGGTTGAACACAGTGACCATAGTGTGGATTTTTTCCTTCTCAAAAATAGCAATTCCTGGGGGAAAAAAATTTAAAAAAAGAGAGAGAGAGAAGGACATGTAAACAACAGGACTTTTATTACTGATTGTTACTTTCAGTCTGGCTAACCTTGTCTGCAAAAGCTAGGCCGGTCACTGAAGACAAATATGTACTTAGACTTCATTATTATGCAGTACCTGTGCTCATATGAATAACTTGCTTTTTTTCCTTTCAGCTTGCAGTTTCTGCATAGTAACCAGAAGCAACAAACTCCTATACAAAGCCCATCAGTGGCCAAAAGCGTGGGTGTTCAGGGATCTACCCACCCACACCAGCTTATAGGAATAGGATCTACAGCTTTTCTTTTGCCTAAATACCCATGACAAAGAAGAAACACAAATACATTCTCTCCCACATTTTTATTCTAATCTTGCTAAACAATATATTCTTAAGGGGACTAATGCCAAGCTAATATTTGTGTGTGCTCCCTAGCACAGCGGGGATTTGCCGGGCAGAGGTGGCCACAAGTGAGTCTCTGTTTGCACTAGCAGGATCAGGCCAAAAAGCCTGGAATTGGGGAAAAAAAAAAAAAAAAAAAAAAAGGTGAAACTTGAGTCTCCATCCCACTCGGTGCATTTGCACGTTCCTCCGCGTTCCTGGAGCCGCCCAGGCCAAACATTAACTAGAGCTGCTGCCGCGGCGGTGGCGCAGTGTGTGCCCATTCGCCGTCTGACACAGCGCAGACTTTTCCCTGTCCTTTCCTAGGGAAGTTAAGCAAAGAGATGAACTTGCAGCACCCCCTTACTGGGGGAGCTCTTTATCCCTGGGTTGCACAGGAGAGCTGGGATGGATAATCGCCCCGTCTGGGTTGCTAAGAGACAGAGTCCTGCTGCCTTGGGACTTGATTCAGGATTCAGAAATGAAAATAGTGCCGCCGTCGGCTGCATAAAATCAGCTGGAAACCTAGCAACAAGGCCACAAGTTCAGCGCGATGCTTTCACGTGTTAGAAAACAAAGACGTTGGAAGGAAAATATGATTGAGGAAAAGAGAACAGCAGTTTGGAAACAAAACAGAGCTGTTATATCACCAATTAAGCCAGAGAACAGGAATGTGTCTTACTAAGCATACTTCTATGACCTGTAAGATCTGGCACATTGCTACCCTGCATTTTGTTTAGCTACTTATCGGAACAACCAAGTACCAAAGCAGAGTGGTTGCTTTTTACATCAGCATTTGCACCAGCATTTCCTGAATATTCACCTTGTGCACATAAGTGACAACACTAGCATCAGGGTAGCAGAATTAAAACCCTAACGGTATTTTATTTAATCTATTACAATCTATTTATAATAGCCTTTAACCTTTAACATATAGTGATCGTGCGCTGTAGGGCATTACATTGATTCAATTAGCTATTTAAGTACAAAAAATCTGTTTGCACTAGATGCGTAATTTCATTTTACAGCTGAATTTTTGGCAAAGGCTCCAACAAAAGTAGGCCAAGCCTGAACCTAGTTATAGTTTTCAGCTGAGTAAACATGACGGAGTTGTTTGCTTTCTTAACAAAAACCACGCAGAACTATTCCAGAGCTGAGAGATATGACTGTGTACATAGTGATTTAACTGGAGAGGAAGGAGGAAGCAAAATTCAACGGCAACAAACCAGCAAGGGCTACCCAAACAATTCCCCTCTTCATTCTTCCTTGTTTTTCTTCTTTTAAGTA
>VZSV01000035.1:3623206-3659196 GCA_013398735.1 Nothocercus julius | reverse complement strand
CACAAACTATCAGTCCACTCCTTTTTTTTCGTAATGTTTTCTTTTATCATTTATAGTCTGTCCACTCATCAAATCATGAAAGATTATTATCAGTGAAACCCGGACTGTTTATTTTGGGGGAAAAAAAATGCCCTAGAAAACACCTGGCAAGGTGCACAACTGGATAGGATCTCACCAGTTTGACTTTTTGAATGTCTGGTGTTCTTTAGTGTTTTGCACTATTCTCTTTAAACTGAAATGTTCTATGCTGTATCGGTTCCCAAGAGTCAAAAATATGCAAAGGAGGTTTAGTCTTGGTTTTGAAAATGGACAAACAATTCTTATTACCAGACTCCACATCAGAAATAAGCCTTTATTCCCTTAGGCTGTAAGCAATTTGGGACAACGACATATTTTTTTTTTCCTGTATTTCTCTGGCACTCAGTCTAGGTACTGTAGCCATATTCCAGTGGGGGAAAAAAAAAAAGAAAAAACAGGAAACAAAAAAACAGGAAGTTTTTATCAAGTATTTATGTTGCTGATTTGATTCTTACATCCACACAAAGTCTGACTATGCCCACTGAAGTCAGTGTAAAAGCAATGTGAAATCACAAGTATTTAGAACCACTGGTGAAACAACAGCAAGAAAGAGTAAATTACACAGGTTCGCATTACTGTGCAAAATCTGATCAGTATTTGGTAACAGGGAGATATTTCCTTTTTTCCCCAAGTAGGATACAGAATGGTGCTTGAGGGCAAACCTTAGCTTAGTGTTCCCTTGTTACAGCTCAGGTAAGTAAGGAACAAGCCTACATTTCATAAATCCATGCCTTACTTCTGAAATCTTATTAGTGTCTGAGTAGAATAAATCCTGATTTACACCAAAATAACTGTTTCATTTCCCTTATTCTAAGTAGTTGGTCATTAAGCCCAGGAATTAGGGCCCCTCCCATGCAGTGCAACTCTGAAATATCCCAGCTAACTCCATAATCAAAACCTACAGGTTCAGGGCAAGGTAAAACATCCATCCCAGTGATTTACTCATCTTGTTCAGCATTATGCAAGCATAACTCCATTGCTTTCTGGTGCTGGAGTTAAGAAATAGCTATTTTAGGGTTCTTTACAGTAAACAGAGAGTCATGAGGATGATTCTTCCACTGTGATGGAGGAAAAAGGAGAAGAAAAGTGTCAAAGACTGAAGAGGAACAATTACTACTTCTTAGATATGCAATAGGTAACAAAATTTGTCAGGATAGTCAGAGTAACAGAGAAAAAAAAAAAAAAAAAAAAAACCACAAAACCAGAATCTGCAAACTAGCTCCCAAGGTATACCCTGGTATTTCATTCCTTATACATATCTCCTTTTCCTGGTTATGTCTTCAGCCATCTCCATTAGAGTTTAACTTAAAATATTGTAAGAAAAAAGACTAAAAACCTCACAGGATTTTGCTGTGGATTGCCAAGCAATGAAATATTTTTGAAGATAATGTAGAAAATGATTGGTTACAGAAATTCAGGAGAAAAAGTACTATGCTTTTTTCTACTTTATTCTGGTAGCATTGTCTTATATCCTGTTTTTTCAAACCACACAGAACTGAACAGAAGGTAAATACACTGCAGAGAGCAGCCATCAGTTGTAAAAATAACATAAAGCTCACTCTTAGGATTTGCAATTACCTTCCAAATTGACATTTTAATTCAGACACAGTTTTTATCCCCTTCATATTTCCTTTTTTTTTTTTTTTTTAATGGGAACTAAAACTTCTTCATATTTTCACTGTATTTGTGGCAGTCAGAGCATCATAACATTATGTAACTTCCTCTAAAACACATTTTGAGCATCTAAAATCTTCCCAGCAGAAGTTCCTGTTACAGTAGGATGCCTCCTACTCCACACCTTCTTTGCTGATGAGATTTGCCTTCAGGAATCCCACATTCCTGAGACTGGTAGAAAGTTCTGAGCAAGAAAGACTTCTCCTCAGTGGAGGAGAATCAGTTTAGGGAACATTGAAATTGGACGTACACAAGTCCACGGGTCCTGTCGGGATGCACCTACAACTGCTGTGGGAGCTGTCTGAGGTCATTGTGAGGCCGCTCTTGATCATTTTCAAGTCATGGTGACTGGGAGAGTTCCTGAGGCCTGGAAGAATGTGAATTTCACTCCTGTGTATCTTCAAGAAGAGTGGGAAGGAGAATCTGGTGAACTACAGGCTGGTTAGCCTCATTTCAGTCCTCAGGAAATGATGGAAAAAATAATCCTGGAAAACATGTGCAGACATATTAAGGACAGCAAGGTGATCAGGAGTAGTGAGCATTGATTTCCAAAGGAGAAAATAGGCTTAATGAGCCTGATGGTTTTACATGAGATGAGTGGCTTGGATGAGGGAAGCACAGTGGATGCTATTTATCTCAACCTTAAGAAGGTTTTCAACACCACCTCCCATAACATCTGCAAAAACAAGAGTGATGAAGTACAAGCTAGATAAGTGCTCAATAAGCTGGATTGAGGCCAGAGGTGAGGAGGTGCAGCAGGAACGAGGCAAAGAGCAGGTGGATATTGTACACAAAATGAGGCTGAATGTAGGCTATTTTTTTACTTAACGTTACAAGAAAAAAACACACCAGAAGAAATGGTATGTTTTTCAGTGTATATATCATGAAGGAAAGTTCATGGTCACGTAGGAAAAAGCACATGATAACTTGAGGTTAAAAAGGCCTCCGACTTCCATGAGAATGGAAAAATCAAGAATGTTATAAGAAACAGACCAAGTGCTTAAAGATGAAAAGTTTAGGAGTTTTAAAAGAACTTCATTGTCCACCAGGCACATTGCTAAGACTTTCAGAGTCATTGTAATTTAGCTGTTACCTTGGACACATTGACTGCTTTACCACTTACATATATGCTTGATTCAGCTGACCTATATTTGGAAGTAATTTAGTAGCTAGCTCTGCACAGCTTGGAATACTAGTTACTACACAGTAAGTGAGTTCACACTGACTGAATAAGGTCACAGATAAGGAAAACATAGGTTCATAAATAGGAATAATCTTAGGAAAAACAAGGTTTGCCTTCACTGTAGGTACATAGATATATGAGTAAATCAGTTGAGTTGGCTGAGATCAGCTCTGGGGACTCTATTATGGAGTAAATGTGCCTAAAACTAAGTCATCTATTTTAATACTAGTACCTGGGTAAAGATGAGGGAGACATTCACATACTGTAAGTAAAAAGAAAGTTATGCAGCCAAGGTACTCTGCACAGAGTAACAGGACTGACATGCCAGTTTAGACACTTGTAACACTATTTTCCTCTATCTACAAAAGTATGTAAGTTTGATGTAGGGGTATCTGTACTCTAACGATGGTGTCTTTACCAGTGCATTTAACAGGCTGCAAGCTGGGGAGAGGATGAGCTGTGAGGGAGGGCAAGGCAGAACGGAGCAGCCCAAGAGTCAGCAACACAAAAGGAAGTCACCAAAAGAGAACTGAGACCGGCACTAGCCGGCACGGTGCTCAGGCTTCATCAGCAGGTGAACAAGGTAACAACCTGCTGGTTAGGTCTGTGGGGGCCTAATAAATATTCTTTGTAAATTGTCTTTGAAGCACCAATTCTAATCATTACCTTGTCCTCATTCGCTAAAGACAGATGTGAGAAATTTTCTTGCAGGATATTTTTCTGAGGAGGAAACTCATTTTTAGGCAGCAGATAAAACTTGCTAGAATTCAATAATCACTTAATAAAGACAATTTTTAAATTATATATTAGGGTTCTTCCTCCTTCACATTAATTTTCCAGTAATCCCCATACTTCTTGAACAGATGAGAATAATTATCTCAGTTTTGTTGAATAACCTTAAGTCATTACAGTCCTTTAGCTAAGCATAGCTTTTACGAAACAGTCAAATGAGCATTGTCATTGTAATGAAGATCTGCATTGCTGAATGCTTTATTTTCTAAACACAAAATTGTGCCATTAGAGTCCAGATATTTTTCAGTCAGCCAACACTCTTTCAGGTAAACAGACTAATCATTTTCTAACACACTTCATTGTAAACTGCATAATAAGGAGTTAAAAGTTCTGAATCCCCAGATCCTTTGTTCACTGTTTCATATGCTAAATCAAATGTAATGCACATTACTACAAAGGTGCTAATAAATAAACGTTGCTTCCAAAGACTTAATATCAACTCAGATAAATTGTGTGCAAGCACAGCTCTAAATCACTGATTCGTTTATAAATTGAAATAATTAATTCAACCAGTATGTTGCAATAATATGTCACACTGTAGCACGAGTAGGAATTCCAGTGTATTCATGTTAGCTGGACGGAATTTGCTTTCATTATTCAACACATTTACCAAAAAAAAAAAAAAAAAAGAAAGAAAAAAGAAAAGGAAGATGATAACATTGGGTTGGATCACTGTAGAAAATTCACTGCATGAAGAAGCCTGGGTTTTACCTACTTATCAGTAAAAGAAATGAAAAGAAATACTTACCTAACAACACTCAAGGATTCTTTTGTTTTCTTGAATATCTCTGGCTCATATTCACAATCCTTTTGTTAATGAAAGGAAAGTTTGGTGAGAACTGCCCCATACCTATGACCTAGAGCTCTGTACTGCAGCTCCCTTGTGGCAAATCAGTGAATACGGACAGCCTCTACCATCCTTCACTTGAATACCAGTTTTGACTTCTGCTTCTTCACTCACTCTTTATGCTTTTATTTTTCCTTCTGTCTTAACTTTAGTCCCTTGCTTTCTTGCTCCTTAGGGAAGACTGCATTTGCTGTACATCCTTGCTGCATTTTGGTCCTCCTGGCTTTGCTCTTTCCAGCGTTGCACATTAACTGCACAGTTCTCCCTGAAAGAGACTTAGAAGCACCATAGTGCACTTGCAGTGATATCTCATGTCTGTAATTTGATTATAGCAGCAAAACACTCAAAAAGACTTTGTTACTCACTATCTGCTATTTTACCTCAGGCTGATTCAGCAATTAGACACTAATTTGAGAAAGAAGGTATCAGCTCCATTGACTTGGTGAAATTTAAGCATGTATTTAAGACATTTAATGAATAAATGTAAGTTTAATTACACAGTTAAGTGCTCTTCTGAATCAGGTTGCTTGCCCTTAAACATAAGCCTGCATGGTACCAGATTAAAGCCTAACAGTGCCTTTCATTCAGTATGCCAAATCTGATACAGGAATCTCTAAGAAGTATCTCCGTTCATGCCCTAGTTCCAGTGTAACTCTTTTTACCCCTGCATAGTGCAAAAATCAGGGTTTGACTCCTAATTATTTTGGCCCAAAAGCAGTGAAAAATTCAAAAGGAGAGCTAGCCAGCTGGGGAGCTATCCAGTGAGCAACTAGCAAAATAGAACTTTGTCTTTGGCATTTGCAAAATTTCCTATTTTTCTTGCAAGAAGAAAATTTAAAATCTTCCAATTAAAAATAAATGCGCGATATATGCTCGTATTAAAAGAGATCAAATGAAAAAATAAGATTCTTTTGTAGCAAGGTTTACATCTTAAACACCTGACCCACTTACAGACTCCCTTAAAGAAGCGCTGATGCAGAGGGTTAGATGTTAAAAGCCAGGGCAGCATGGCAAAACTCAGTGAAGGTTTAGAAATGGGACCACAGTAAGTCCTAAACCCAGACTAGGATGTGTCATCTTTCAGGAAAGGCATTTTCAGGTATATATCCCTCACCAGACATAATTTGAGCTACTACCATTTAAGTTAGTGATGAGCTACAAAAAAAAATCACTTTAAAAGACAAATAATTCTATGCCAGCAGCCTTCAGTGATGTTCTCAATTTAGCAGATACATGGACAGATATTTCCCCAGTGCTGTCTTGAAAAATAGACGGCAAAAGCTACCCAAGGATGAAGTCACTTGTTATTGATAATCATCAGCTATAACAAGCTTTATGAGGAACGTCTTGGACAGTATTTGGTACAGCCTAGCAAAGCTGCTCAAAGCCTCTCTGAATTCCTACTAGTTTGAATCAGGACAACCGACTTGAAAACAAATGGATAAATTATTGCCAGAACTTTGAAGTAAAAATAACTGGGTGCTTCCTTCTTAACATGCAGTGGAAATATCATCACAGACATAAAATAAGGAGGGGATGGAGGACAGCAATGATTAAAATGCTCCTTTATGGGTTGCTTTGTTCAGGTTTCTGGCCCTGGCAGAACAACTCTCCATCTGCACAGCGAGGGAGAGCTAAAAAGGCTGTAAATATGACCATGTGGGTAAGTGTTGCCAGATGAATACGAATATCTCAAAGTGTCATTCATATTTGCAATCTACTTTCCTAAGAATATTGGTGTTTACTGTTTGAGTTGAAAAATAGCATGCATAATCAGAGGGCACTGACACTGGAGAGCAGCAGAAACACCAGAGAGCTGGAAATTAGCAACCTTGATACCTAGTTCAGAGGTAGGTTATGCACCACAGGTCTGAAGGACACAGATGTTCCACACTAATAACATAGCTCTAGAGGACACAGATATACTACACACATTCAGGAGGTATATGTTTCCTGAATCATCTGCCATCAAGGAGACATTCTGAAAACATCCAGATATCCTTTGGACGGCCAGGAGAAAAACTTTTTTGGGTCTTAAACTAATCTATATAATTAATGCTGACAGTGAATTCATTTGCTGACATGCCCAAAACATATTTAATTTAAGGATGGTCAGAAAGATTATATTTCTGCCTCAGAAAGTGCCTGTTTCTGTGTTTTTTCACTACGGAATCCTTGAGGATCTTAGCCTGACTGCAACAGACTTTGCTCTGTTTAGTATCAGTCTGCCTGGAGTTACTGTTTGTATTTCTGTCACTGGAAAAAACAGAGATGTTTCTCCTCATCTGTAGATAGTGAAAATCAGACTGCAGATGGATCGTTTCTCAGTCTATGTGCTTCAACCATTTCAAGATAGGCACCAGAATATCCTTGTAATCTCTTCCCATCTCAGTTTGTTGAGACAGTGAAATTTCTGCTCAATATGCAGCTTTTGTGCTTCAGTCCTCTAAGTATTAGAGGCCTTAATTCTCAGGGAAGCATTTTTTATGGAAGGTGGCAGGAAAGCTCTTTGTTTCTGCTACCGGTCAGGCTGGACCACAAAGAAATCAGGAATGGCAATTTCAGGAATTGGGGAGAGAGAAAGCAGAGTCCACAACTCACTCAAGGTCACTGCTCTGTGAGACGGAGCTGTGGGCTTCTTGTGGAGGCTGTTTCTCAATATGAATCCCTGGAGCCTCTGGATGACACATCTGAACCTATAGTCTATAGTGGTATCCAACTGGACAGCTTGGATATTCTCTGTGTGTCAGACAGATATTTCACGCTGTTAGTAATCTCTCATTTTTAAAAGGTTAGGTAATTAAACATTGGAATGGCAGAAATCACAGAAATCACACCATCAATGGAGAGGCTGACTGAACAAAGAGAATATCTTACTTTCTAGAATGACACAAGAGATGAAAGGTACCTTTTGTCCTTTTCTTCACTAGCTTTTGTGTACGCAAGACAATATGAGTGTCTGCTATATTTCAACAAATCATGCTCTCCAAATGATTGCTGCAGACTGCTATTGGGAGTGGATTTTTTTCATAAAAATCAAAAGAGCTCTAAGGAGATTCATTATCAAAATGCATAGCATATTTGTTATTTCACTACAAGCTCCTACCATTCCTTCTATGAAGGGATTACTCATATTTGCTCACTTAAGTCTTTCTGTATGAATTCCTCATGCTATTGCATGGCCTGAACACATCCAAACTTCTACGCACACCCCTCAAAAACAGGGGCAGCCTGTAGCATGCCTCCCAGGTCTGCTTTGGAATACCTCGAGCAGTTCTTACCGTAACCTGCCGCTGAGCCAGCCAGCTCCAGAGAGACACTAGGCAGTTACAGCAGACATCAAGGAACTCCAGCTTCATGGAGTGACTTCCACAGGAGGAACCACCAGGTGAACTAGCATCCTTGGCTAGAAGACTGTGCAGGATTTAGGCAAGAAATTATTGTACAGGTTTGCCTTATTCTTACTCTCCCCAAAGCTTCTACTTACCCACTACACAAGAGAAGATAACCAGCTTAATGGCCCTCACTATAGCCATTTTTACACACTAACTGTTTAGAAACATTAGTGAAGCCACTTACTGAATGATGTAAGAATCAGTACAAACTCTTGCTATAGGACCAACTTATGTCTTTTTTTTTGTGCACAAGTTGGAATCTGTTGGATATCCACAGCATTTTCTACACCTTAGCATTCATGTGTGAGGATATAGTTTTATAGTACTTCTGTTCCTGTTCCAGCCAAGTGACATTTCAGTACCAAAAAAATCCATTCAATTCCATTTTATCAGAAAAGAATCATCAAAATATTGTTTTCAAATATTATTTTAACAGACCAGCATCAGTCTGGTAACTCAGCTGCAAAACAGCCCTTGTCCTGACACAGTGAAGAGACGGGAACTTTATATGCCAATATATCCTGAAGTTACGGTTTCACCATGTCAGGAGTTAAGAAGATACTCTAAAAAGGCATCACTTGTTTCCTCTCACACAGGGAAGCTATGACTTGTAGCTCCCTTTCCATTGACTTTAATAAATCCAGAATTTTGCAAAGAATATATTTCGCTTGAATACTCACATGAAAAAGATACATGCATACAGGCAGGTGCAACTGTGCTATTCAGCTCTATGCCAAGACACAAGTTCTGAAAGATATATTAATCAGATAGGAAATGACTTCTTCAGACTGTTTTAAAATTCATTATAGGCATCACGTGATGTAATTTTAATGGAACATTTTGAAACTACCTTTCTCCTTTTCAGAGTTAGAAAGTTTCCTATCAGTACCATGCTCAGTGGAATAGCCAAAACTTCCATACATCAGAGGCCTTAAAATTAATTAAGTTTGTTAAAAGATTTATGACAGGTCACTGGTTCCCAACGGACTTCAGTTCATAGCTGAGTAGTTCCTGCTCTTGCGCATCTGTGTACATAGCTGAAACCCACATAACTAAGTCTCGTGAACACCAGAAAGCTTTTTACAGCCCCATGGCAAAGGGCACTTCAAAAATCAGCTCTCAGTAACCAACACCCTTGCCCGTTTTGACCTGGAACACCTGTGAAAATCAACTTAGTTGATGATGGTCATGCTGTATCAATGACTTGCTTTTTTAACTTCCTGAGGCCATTTTTTTGATTTGTTAACAATGTTACAGACATATAGTATATCAATAAAAATAAAGTTTAAGGTATCATATAGTCGTACTTTGTTTTCTATGAAGGAATTATTGACTCCAAAAAATCCTCTGACTCACCTCTTATGTAGTGTAACAAAATGCTGTGCAAAATACAAAATATTATAATTATACCTATTATATAATTCTACATACATATATTTAGCAACTTAGGTTAAAAATTTTACACGGGCATATTTTTAAGACAAGGAGAAACCACTGCGATTTTACCTATTACATAAATAAGTCATAAGGACTTCTCTGCTTTCTCACCCTTTATTAAACAACAGGGTTAGTAAAATAACTTCACACAGTTTACAGTTTTCACAAGAGATTTTTGCTGTTTGCTGTAAGGTAAATAAGCCTTACAAACTTAGTTGTCTCTTTTAATAATTTTAACTGGGCAAATAAAATATAGATTATATAGATTAATACAAATTCATTATTATTAAATGTTCTCTAGCTCTGGTACAAGATTTGTTTTTTACTATTCATTTTCTTTATTCCACTCAAGTTCTATAAACCCCTATCATATTAAATTTTTCTCATTAAGTTATTTCTCTTCCAAACAGAACAGTCCCAGCTTCGCATGGACTCTCTCCTTCCATGGAAGTTGCTCCATAACTTGAGCATCCTTTCCACCCTTCTCTGCATATGAATGCATAGAGAATCAGAGGTGTGGGCACCCCTCAGACTTACACAGTGCCATAGTGGTGTTTCCTGTTCCTTTCCCAATAAAACTAGCCATTCTGCTTGTTTCTGTGATTGCAGCTGAGCATTAAACAGATGTTTTCAGGGAACTGTCCACAGTGACGTCAAGTTCTCTTTTCTAAGCTATAATTAATTAGAGTTCTTCATGCACAGTTGAGATTATTGCCTTTATACATTATTTGCACTTATCAATTTAATCTGGAATTTCATCTGCCAGTTTACCACCCTGACATTCCCTTCATGGTCCATTTAATTTTGACCACCCTGAATAATTTGGATCATCAGCAAACTGTCATCTTCTTCCTATCCTCTCCCCGCCTTTTTTTTTTCTTTTTTTTTTCCCCAGATCACTTACATGTGTGTACAACACGGGTACAAATTTCTGTGTTTGCCAAGGATAACCTCTCCTCTCTTAATAACCAGTCATTTCTATCCAGTGTTGTTTCAAGTATTTTGACCAGTGATAACCCTGTTACAACTCCATTTCTGCAGACACATGGGGAGCCCAGACCATCCATCACAAGAACACTTGCCATGTATTTTCCGGTGCCTGAGGAACTTC
This sequence comes from Nothocercus julius, assembly GCA_013398735.1. Taxonomy (NCBI): domain Eukaryota; kingdom Metazoa; phylum Chordata; class Aves; order Tinamiformes; family Tinamidae; genus Nothocercus; species Nothocercus julius. Next base: position 3,648,679 of record VZSV01000035.1, on the reverse strand, counting down.
AAACAAATAATAAAAAAAATAAAGTCTCAGTACTTTCCCAGTCCTTTGGGGAACAAACAGCTGGGTATCCAAATCACAGCATCAGAGGCCAGAGGCAGAGAACCATCATGGTTAAGACACCAGTGGGCTTTATCTGCTCTCCCCACATGCATAATAGGCTTTTAAGATATCATTCCCTAAGAGATGCAGTAGCAGTTTCTGCTTTCCTTTAGCACGTGACCAAAGGAAGAGATTAAGACACTCTATCACTTTTTTTCATTATTATTACTCAGTGAATTTGTGGCTTAAATGTATACCGTGGGATAAAAAACAGAAACGATTTTGAGTGAAAGGAGTAGGACTCAGGACTCATGACATTCTCTTGAGTGTTCACGTAAGAACGGGCTGTAAACTATAGGTTTGGATGTAGTCCCTAAAATCTTAAGGTTTTTCAGACCCCATCCTTTTCTGAGTGCTTCCCAGTGCCTAAGCTCACTGCCGCTCTCCCATGTATAAGCCTCAGAAACTTGCCTCTTTTGGTGGTAGGCATTTTAGGGGAGTGCTCTATAGCCAGCACTGTTTTCCACTGTTCAGCAGCAACCCAGGGCTAGCTCTGTGTTACTCCACTAATTTCCACCCGGCAAGCCTACAATGCTTTCTACCTGTATTCCATTAAAAAAGGGAAACATACTTGATAGAAATGGAAATACGCCAAGCTAAAAGATTGCTCTCCTACTGGCATCACTCTAAATGAAACACAAAACCAATACTGAAGTGACAATAAATGGAGATTGTCAGAGTTTCAAGGGCTGTTTTTTATTAAATATCAAGAAAAAAGTTCAGAAATCACATTTCCATTCCAAATGTTTACATTTTGCATGTGATAAGCTTGACTCACAAGAACCTTGTCTGTCTAACAGGATGTAAATTTTTCTTATGAAGTAAAACAGGCCTATTATCTGGGAACCATGGGGTCCATCTACTTTGCTAATCCCTCATTCTTTCACCTTCGCGCAAAGAAAAGGATTTTCTGCCAGCACACACTACTCATTCAAAGAGCCTTTTCTTTGGGACAGAGGTCATACAAAAGGAGAAAACCTCTTAATCAAAACCAAACATTCTTACTTTACCCAGTTCCTTCCTGACACTGGTGTCAATGGCTGTTTTGATGAAAAAAAGTTTAGATTTTACTTTTATATTGGGCATATTCAGAATTTCACGAATGTTTTTAATAAGCACAGTGAATCCGGTAGCTCAGAAAAGAAGCATAAATGCATCTTAGAATGACAAGAGAAAACAGGAAGATTTTTCTCCACCAAAAATTTAGAAAAACTAAATGAGGCAAATTGCTTAAATAATGTATTCTGATTTGTAATATAGTCATCATTAGCAGCTGACAGTGGTGATGCGTAATTTCACAAGTTATTCACATGATATACTTAGAAGCCATGCAAAACCTCATTGTTCTGACAGAGCAAACTATCCACACCACTCTCATCTCTAAAAAGAGACTGAAAAGGGTAATTAGGAGGTAACATATTCTAATTAGGTATAGCAGTGTGTAATTATACCATTAATGGCTTCATTAGGAGAGCATGAATATTTTAAAAATTCACTCAGGTAAATGGAAACCACATAGAAAAAGAGACCCAGAAGATGAGCCACATTTTGAGGTCATTTTGTAAGATTTACTTCAGTAAAAGTCTTCCAACTGAGTCAGAGTTGGGGAGCCAAGCTGGGCTGTACAACTAATGCACTGCTGCAAGTCTGGTAGAAAATATGTGCAGTCAGTAAATTGTCTTTTCTTAAACAGGGAAGAATGAACAAACAACATAGAAGCTTTAGAGAATTTATATATCAGTCCAAAACTAATCGAAGACTTCAGGATTTGGTGCTGGCTGAAAGTTTAGGGAAAGTAGGATCAAACCAGTGCATCTGCTCAACCTAGCAAGACCCTGGATCCCTGTGCTCCCAGTGGTGGCGATGGCCAGTGACACGTCTTGAGTCAAGATCTTTGTTTGTAAAGGTGATGCATAAGCGACGTTACGGCTTCTCTGTGCTTATCTTATCCCAAGATAGCATGTATAATGTCACATTTCAGAAACTGCCTATTAGGATGGATCAGGAAAATAGACTGTAAGCTATTTTTACTGTAGAAAAAGTAGGAAAATAGGAAAAAAATAGGAAAAAATATACGAAATACATAAATACTCTAGGAGAATATTGTTTAGTGGAAAAAAAATCTGGACAGTTAATGACTTCAGAAATCAAACTGTAAAGGAAAGTGCTCCAGCTGAAGAGTTCAGACCTCAGATGAACCGTGACTGAAGAACAGCCCCCTCAGCCGCTGCTCTGCGGTCCAGCAGTGATTTGGAATTTGATGGGGTTTCTCTCCCATGTCTCCCGCCACCATCCTTACTGCAGCAGCACCTTGCCACCCACCCCTATTTTTCAGAAGAATGCTCGCCTCTCTGCACTAAGCAGACGTGTCCTTCCTGCTGTCTCTTCACCGGCAGAGGCAACCTCGCCATGAGCCCAAAAGCGGGGACAGAGCCCAGCTAACACAACCCGCGGCTGCGTCCCCACCGCCCTCCCGTCCTGTCCCAGCTTGCCCAGCGTGCGCTGTCCGAGCGGGCAGCAGCTCATTCCCGCATTCCCTCACTCTCCAGTCCCACCTGCCCGAGCTGCGTAGAGCAGGAACTGGAAGGGAGTGATTAGCGGGACCAACAAGGCCTGTCTGCAACACTCTGCAATGTCTTCTAAAGAAATGCATAAAAACTATGAATTATGCATACAAACAACAAGAAAAAAGCCTCCTAAGCAGCATTTCACAGTTTCATGGTCCATTCTGTTTTCCATTCTTTCCTGCCCTTGACTAAGGCAAAACTTCTAAGTGTTTAAGTTCAAGAGTAGACTAAAATATCTAGAGAATCTTGCAAGCAATTTCTCAGTAGGAACTGCAAAATCGAGGAGCCTTCCTTATAATACTTCATTTTTATACTGTAGATGAAATATAGTGCTTTGTTTTCTGTTCTCCAGATACAAACAGATGTGCTACCATAGCTTAAGCACCACTTAGATGAACCAATATTTACTTGGAAAAACAGAAGGCCTATCATTCAGTTTTTGTTTATAAATAGTGCCAGTACAGTGTCAGTCTGCATTTCCTTCTCTGTGTCTCCCCTCCTACAAGTCTTTTGAATCAGTCTGTCATTACATTTTCTTTTAATTCCTGGGAAAGACGAGAAAAAAGTGCAAGAGTCTTGCATGTATGCAACAATTTAGAGCCAGATCCAAATGCTTTCACTTAGATTTAGACATCCCTTATTGTGGAAGAAGGTACATAAGAAAAATAGCAGAACTTGGCTGTTTCTGACTGACAAATCACATGCACGTACCAGTTACAAACGGAGAGAAAGGAGGGAGTATCTGCAAAACAATAAGAAAACACACCCCCAAAATACGCAAGTCCGAAGCATCTCCAAATAAAATCTGCATCGTATGTACTTATTTAAGAGAAAGGTGATAAAATGAAGCAAAGGATTTTGTTAACATTACTGTGCCTTAAATTTGCAATACAGACAAGGCTTCTGAAAAAAAAAAAACAAAAAAAACTAGGAAATAGAAGTTATTCCAGAACCCCATCATTTCTGATGTACACCGTTTAGTGCTGGAGCTGTTGTTTCTAGCCTGGCAGTGATATTTGCAGTGTTCCACATATTAGCACCCCTAGAAACGAGCTGAACAAGCACATCCGCAGCCAGGGCTCCCCCGCTCCTGGCCACGCGCTCTCACGCGGCTACGGACCGAGCAGCAGCCCGGGCGGCTCCGCCGGCCTCGGGCAGCGCCAGCCTCTCGGCCGCCGCGCCGGGAGCCCGTGGGCGCTGACATCCGCGTAGCCCGGGCCTCTGAGGGAGGCCGTGTGCGGCCGAAGGAGCTCTGGGGGGAACCCCGGGCGCGCGGCGGCGCCAGCCTTGCCGGGCTCCCTGGCGCAGCGGCGGGACCGGGACCGCGGTTTGTGCTCCCACGCGTGGGGCGCAGAGCTGAACCTGTGCGTGCCGCAGGCCTGGGGGCCTCTGCCACGTGCCCCCCGCACCCCCCAAAGCCTGGCGCTCCTCGGAGCAGAGCCCCGGCTCCAGCACCCCGACATACAGCTACAGGAAAATAAACGGGCATTTTCTTAGGGGACAAAGTAGAAAACTATCCCCTTTCTCTGTCCTTTTGCCTCTGAAACCATTTCCTCCACTAATTAAGGACTTCCTCTGTGGGTCAGGAGGCCTCCATTAGCAAAACCCCACGGAAGGCATGAGTTCTTTAAAAGCGTTCGGTCTCGGCGCGCAGGCCTGACCCCACTGCACTGTGGTAAATCTCACTTTGACTCTAGTGCTTCCGAACGCCCGTGCCACAGTTGGAGAGGTTTATAAGGAAATAATGTGCGGGCCTGAAAGCCATCCAGGATTTCAAAAACCTGAGAGGTCACGCAGAGTGGCAGAGGCAAGGAGAGCTGGAACTGATGCTCCCACACCACGTGAGACCGTCAGTGCACGCGACACTGAAGAGCCACCACTAACATCTGCGCCTGCGAACTTCGGTAAAGCCTTGTACTGTGCAGCTTTTACTGCTGGGGCAGGAAAGGGCTCAGCCAGCAAAAGAGATAGTGACAGAAATCTCATGCTTAGAGAAATTATAGATGAGGTATTTAACATGCATGGTACCTGGGATCCCGTTAAATGAGGAATGCAGAGTTCAAATGCTCAAGGGGATCTATTAGCAACAATATCCTGCTGTGAGAGTAACCAGCACGGTAACAAAATCATTTGCAGTATGGGTATTCCATGGAAGAAATAAATCATTAATGTGTTCCTGCTGTGCTAGGAGAATTCATGACTTGTGGAGAGACAGCAATGGTAACTGGGCTGGAAGAGGGAAAGCCAGGGGTCCTTTGTAGAAGATTGATGTTGTTGTTATTTTATACGAACCAGGTATAGAGAGGGGGTAAAACCAATATGTCTATGACAGCTCCCTAGGAAGATTATTTATGCTATGTCAACGTATTTCAGATGCTGAATTTCAAATGCCACCCACCAAGGATGTGTGCAGAAATAATAAAAAGTTGTAAGACCTGACACCTATATTTAGTTGCTAGACTTACTGCCACTAAAAAGATGTTTATTGATGCTACATAAACAGTAAGGTTTGATGAGCATTTGATCTTCAACTCTCTCTCTTAACCAGTGTCTGATCATGACGTAAAGACCAGAGTTTGGCACATGATCCATAAACCTTAACATTTTGGAAGGCTTTTACCTCACAACCACTATTACACCGTTCATGACTACAGGCGAAGATTCTAGTCATAGATTCAAAAAACAGCACCTCCTCAGGTGCTTTTATTACAGAACAAGCCAAATTTCAGAACTCCTTCTGAACACGGGAGCCAAGTCCCACAAAAATTAATGAGGCAATTCCTATCAGCACGAAAGAGCATTTAATCAGAACCTGGAAGAAAAGGAAACTAACTAAAGAAAACTAAAGGAAACTCAGTTCTTTCTCAAGTTATACTCTTTTGACAGTAAGAGTCTGTGCAATCTGTGACTGATTTTCTTCTAACATACCTTATTTTTCATTGGCTTACTCTTTGGGATGTCCTTTGATAACAGAGAGCTAATGGATTTCCTGGCACTTACAGGCTTTTGAAAATTCTGACTATCTGCTTCACAGGGAATTACTTAAATTCGCTAATGTTTACTGAACGTTTTTGAATGCTCTGAAGGAAAGCTGTAGATAAGGAGACAGTATTGCTGTTCTTTGGCTCTGATAGCTTAACTTGGGATTTGCCTTGATGCTGAACAGAACATTCAGCATTTAGCTATAAAGCTTCCGGACTTAGGAAAGATTCAATCTTGCTTCTTAAGCAAAAGAAGGAGAAAAATGTTGGTATTCATTACTTTTAACCCCCTGATGATATATTCAATTATAAGGAGTTTTATTTTTAAGTTCTGAGAAATGAAACATTCAGATTTGACAGCATCTCTCAGTAGTGTCCTTTGAAAATGGTCTGGGGAGGGGGGACGATATATTATTGATTCATTCCAGAAGTTCAGCATTTACATTAACAGGAAATATACCCCAAGATGGCCTGTTATAAGGAACTACTCAGTGCCAGGAAATTGAATGCATTGCTTTATGCTTTTTAGCCTGGGATTTAGGAATTTAGATAAAAAGTGATTCTCTTTATGGAAGGACATGAAAATTTATCATTTCCCATTCCTCTGGAGATTCTAGTTTCCTTCTTTCCAGTGCACTGGTGTTGTTATTTTCCCTATTCACTTATTCTGTCACGTCAAAGTACATTAGTATTCTTTTGAAAAATTACAAATAGAATGAAAAGACAGATGCTTTCAGTACAGTCTAATGTGCTGAAACGCACCAGAACACATAGTCCAGTAATTCCATTTTCTTCCTCTCTCAGGTTTTGCTTCCTGGAGTATACAGTAAGTCAGCCACAGTCTCTTACCCCCTGCTAGTCTACCTGGAGAGGGGAAATTATTGAGTAAAATGATAGACTAAAATATATTTTTGCTGTAGCAGCAGCCGCAGAACAGTATAGTATCTCTTCCAAACCTTTCTGTTTCAAAGATAATTCAAAATCAGCAATAATGCTGATATATAATTTGAAATTTCTTTTATTAAAGAATACAGTTATTCTGTATCTTCTAACAGTTACTTTTTTGTAGCTCTGGCAACTCTTGCAACCTATAGTTCCAATGCATTTATTCTGGTAGTCAAAAGATCATTGGGAAATGTTGCTGTCAAGTTTCTCTAACTACTACTCCTCTCATCAGCCTCCTGGGTAACAGTAATATAACACTATGCAGCGTCCAGTGTCCAGTTCTGGGCTCCTCAGTTTAGGAGAGACTTGGATACACTGGAGTGAGTCCAGCAAAGGTCCCCAAACAGGGTTTAAGGAACAGAGGCATCTGACACACAAGGAGAAGCTGAAAGAGCTGGGCCTGGAGAAGAGCAGGCTCAGGGGATGTCATCAGTGTGCACTGGGGCCTGATGGGGGAAGTAGAGAAGACTGAGCCAGATCCTTCTCAGTGATGGCCAGCAAGAAAAAGAGATAACGGGCAAAACCTGAAATACAGAAAATTCCAACTGAACATTAAAAAAGGTTTTTTTACTGTGAGGGTGATAAAACACAGGAAAGCAAGTTGCTCAGAGAGGTTGTGGGGTCTCCATCCCGGCCGATATTCACCAGCCAGCTGCACACACCCCGAGCAACCTGCTCTGTCTGACTCTGTTTTGAGCAGGGTGGGTCGACTAGGCAATCTCCAGATTACAGAGGTCCAGAGACCCCTCCAGCCTCAACAGTTCTGTGATTCTGCATCAAAACTAACTGCATAATTCTTGAGCGGTGGCGACAGACCGCCCAGTAGTTTACCGGAAGCATGTTCGCCTGTAGACTTGCTTAGATGGACAAAGCTTGAAGAACATAAGGAATGGAAAATACATACCAGACATCCCATCAAGTTTGCCTTTTCTAGCCTATACACTTAGACTTTCTGTAAAGCAAAAGCAGAGACATCTCTCCAGCTTAAAGAGGGGAGAATCCAGCAAGTCCTTGGAATTTTTCCAGGGAATAATAAAAGTCTTAGTGCACTAAATACCACTGCTTAACATGACTATGATGCATTTTTAGTTACTAGGATCATGAAATATTAATGACTTACTAAACCTTCTTTAATTGCATAATTAATTTAGAAAATGGATTTCTTCTCTGAGTAGTTTACACATTATTCAATGCTTCTTGCTTCAAGGCCTCAGGTCTTCTTGCTGGCATTTCAAGGGGAAAATGATTATTTGCTGTACCCAAGTAGTTAAATTAGTATCTTGTCAATACCATCCTTTATTTCTGTCCACTTGGCCATTCTGAAAACTCCAATATCCTGTTTCAGGACAGGCACATTGAAAACTTCATATAATTGTTTAGCCATAAAGTTCTGTAAATTCCACCACAACAGGAGAGAGAATAAAAATTAATAATAATAATAATAATAATAATAAAAAAATAATAAAGGTAATTGAACCATATACATCAGCGAAAAAAAAGAAACTCATCAAGCTTTCATTTTCTGTATTAGAATTTGGTTTAGAGAAACGGTTTTTGGTACTCTTCTAGCCATAACTTCATTATTGTGTCAAAGGAATCTGGAAGTAGGTGAAAACCTGCATGATAAGTGTCTCCCTTTCTATGGTACTCCTAGCGACCATGCTTGTTTATAGCTATATTCACAGTCATATTTCCACAGATGAATTTTTGCCTTCTGCAATCTGAATGCATATTCAGGGACATGAATCAGTTTTGTTCGGAAGTGATTGCATAAAGATACATCACTGAGACTGAATTCTGGGCTGCCTTGTACTGTGTAAGATATAAACTACGTGGCAAAATAAAGGATATTTGAGATCCTGTCCAAGTAATCTGCTATTCTATATTCATGTGGTGTTGGTTTCACTTAATTTTTTAATCCTTTGGACCAGAAGGCTGATAATATGCCTGTGAAGTAAGAAATGATCTATGCTGCAACAGGTATAAAACAGATAACAATTTTTAGTGCAAGCTTCTGCAAGCAATATTGTATATTAGAGTTTCAATACTTCATTACAGGTTCCACCACAAAAACAAAAGAGAAAACTGCAAAACACTAGGAATAAGGAAGGAGGACGGAAAACAGCTGTGCAAACTAACATCCTCCCCAATAATATTTGTAATGCCTTTATTCCCTTTCTTTTATGTACAGCAATACCTGCTTGAGGCAGTGCAGAAGAGTGCAAATGAATATATCCCCAGCATGCCAGCTGTTGCCCTACCGTTAGATAAGCTATTTTATGTCAGCCAATATTTAGGTTATAAGAAACCCTCACACACTGCTTTGGAGTAGGTAACTCAAATGGGATTCCATCATCAGAAGCAGCAAGATCAAATGTGCTCTCTGGGATTACAATTACCAGCTCATACTGCAGAAGCAGGAATTAAACACAACAGTCAAGAATAACAGGATTCAGAGTTGATAATCTGTGCAGCCACCCTGCTGGTTCTTCTTAAGCAAAATTAAATGGGCAGATATTCATTAAACGGTTTGGAGCATTGTAACGTACCAGGCCCACTGACCATGCTTGCTTTGGGTGGGTGTGCACCTTGCTGAGAAATCTGATTAGCAGAAGATGACCCAAAAGCCTCAGTGAAACGTTTGGTGAAATGCGACAGCCCTGCTGTGTGATATTGTTACATCTCAGCCACACACTGCTGGGATAGGAAATTAAGCAGCAGTTGTTACAGATGTGAAAATTTACCATATGACTACGGTGCAGGAAAAGGATTACATTTCTTTTAGTGCTGGCATTCATCTTTAATTGTACCAACATCAGCAAAATGGGGAAAGGCTGCTGAACAGCGAAAAGAACCACAGTTTTCATGCAATTTTCAACACTGCTTCAGAATGTGTGGACCCGCTCTAGGATAACTAAGCTATTGGTTATTTTTAGCTTTTTAGATCTGGCATATTATTTGTTGAGCATCAAGATGGTTACCCAATTGGCATGAACATGGCAGAATTGAGACTATACAGAGTATAATATTTTGGATATGCTGATATAAAACTGTGTCTTCTGCATTTACATTTGAAACGTGCTTCTTGATCTACTGCAGGTTATATTAGGGTGAAAAGAACAACCTTGACCCATTTTGTCAAATGTCCCATTGAACAGTGAGAACAATGTCACTGCATTATCAAATCTTTGGGTGTCTGATAAGCATTTTTCAAAATATTTGAAGAAAACTATACAAAAATACCTCTTCAAAGACAAATTAAAAGCTAGTGTCCCTCAGCACCCCAGCTACAGAAGCTTCTGTGACTAACAGTGATAAAGTGGCATAACTAGCAAAAAAAAAGCTGCCTTAAACTCCAAAGATAAGCTTGACCTACCAACACCCGCCACCTGAAAATACCAGTGTCTCAATAGGCCCTGCTCAAGGTTCCTTCCCCCTTTAAAATCTGGCCTGCCCAAAGCATGAACAGGTGTCTGTTCTGGCTCTCACTGTACTCTGACATTTACCCTCAAATCAGATGCAAACTAGGTAAGGCCAACTTCTCATGTGTTGCTTTCATAGGTTCACTCTGAAGAAAATCACTGCAGAGACAAAGGCCTGTGTAAACATTACTTAATTACTGAAATCAAAGCAGCAGCTTTTCCATGAAGGCAAAAAACACAGCAACCAGCAAATACTAGTCAGCCTCTGAGATATGATCCTACAAAAAGGAAATTTGTCATGAGCTTATGTGTCAGAGCTTTAATTGCCTCAGGTTACCTGAGCAAAGCTGCTGGAAAAGACTAGGTTCTGAAGAAGCACTGTTGGAATTTGGCCCCTCAGATGTCCCATTTAACAGCTTCTCTACAACATCTGATATCAGACTACAAAGCTCAGTGGGAGGGATGTGCTCCTTACCCAGCTCAGCCTGACTTCTCACTCGTGGCCCTATTCAGATGTTAACTACCACATTATCTGATCCTGGTGGTTGCCTCCCTGATTTCTTCCCCTACTCAGACAGTAACCATCAATAACAGTTCTGATGGCTGCATCCGGATGGGGAGATAAGGCTGAGTGTGCACACACCAGCCAACAGTCATTTCCAAATTGAAAGAATGACTGCAAGTCAATCATCTTATCCCATAAATATGGGCACAGCCCGAGAGCCCGTTGAGCTCTCCTTGCATCGCAGCGGGCTGCACGCCAGGGTCTCCCCGTGAGCAGGGACACCTCTCGAGGATACTCCTCGGGGCTCAGAGATCCCTGCAACTACAGATTTGTGGTAAGTGACTATAGCGCGCTCTCTTTCTGAACTTGCAAACTTTACTTTGTAACTGTGCACAAAATTCCTTACTCATAAACCACTGCCCAGGTCTGGGACTAGGGCTGGATCCAGCTGCACCCAGACTCCTCTCAGAAGGAGTGTGGAAAGCAAGGGGGTCCAACCTGAACCTCGTGACCCAACAGCAGGGTGTCCTTGGTAATTCTGTGTGTATCCTGAACCTCCATGCAATAAATAGTAAGTGACCTTGCCATAGAATCTTGTGAAACCATTGTCATTATCAATAAAACCTATTACTACTTCTTTCCCACGAGTGAAGCGCATTGTGTCACTCACCCCCGCCACACTCAGCTACTGAGCAATACGCTTTTTGCTCTCAGTTTCTTCCTGCAGGAGACTGAAATACATCAGTTTTAATAGGAAGATACACTTGAAGACATAGACACAGATAAGCATCACTAAAAATACTGTTTTTAGTAAGAAGTGGATGGTGGGATTTTGAGATTTGTGGATTCAGCTTTATCCTATCCAGGAAAAATCAACAGTGAAGAAAAAAGCCCAAGAGCGAAATCTCTACGGACACAGCTGAGTTTTCAGGTTAAGTGTAGAAAGGCTTTAGTTCTAGTTTGGCAACCCAATGAAGTACTTAAACAGCACCTTTCCCACACCAATTAGTCTTGGAAAAGAACTCCATTGTAAAGACAGGTGGCCAAACCCTCCTGTAAAGACAGAAGCCCACTCTTTGAGCATTCTAAATACTGCACGTCAGAAGATCATAATCAGGTGGAACTGACTTTCTGGAATATCTGGTTGAGGTACCAAGAGTGTCCTCATTTCAAATCTATAAATATCACTCAACCTCAAACACCCAAAATAGATGCATCACATCTAGGTACACAGTCAAGGAGAGGATATGGATTTCTCCAGCAAAACTGCAGACAAGCTCCTTTGGACTATGAGGAACGACTTGTTAGGAACCTGGTCTGGGAGACTCCATCTTAGGACTGATTTATTCAAATGCACTTATGCCATTCACATGTGGGTCCGGCGTTAGACTGATGGGAGCCAGAGTCGTAAAATACAGCATGGCTCTTCTTGCTGCTAGCCACACTGCAGGCCTCACACAGAACTATCTATTTGTTCTGTTTGCCTTCTTCCCTGTATCTGGAGCTGATCTGACAGCTTGTTTTAAAATGCAGCCCAGGCTTCTGTACAGAAACAAAACCAGATCGTGGCTGCCCACTGGGCGGGTGATAAGGACAACGGCAACAGAGAAACTTTACTGAATCTTTTACAGACATCTTTGTTCTGCGTAACTCTAGAGCTGGCCAAGTTCCCAGCTTTGCGTGCAAGAGCTGTAGAAAGCAAATCACCATAGGTGACTAGCAGAGACAGTGAAACCACTTTGCATGGCTTTTTGCATGAAATTGCACTCCACCAATTCTAAAGATGCAGTGGCGGTCTCCGTAAGTTCTGGAAAATGCTATGTCAATCACTGGTATAAAGCTCCATGTCATGACTTCCTTAGGACCCTGCTAATTCAAATATTTGGAATACCAACTTCTGCAGCAGAAGATTCAGTTGTACATAGAGGGAGTTCCCTGTGTCCATGAGAAGAACAGACCCAAAAGTACAGCACTTCCATGGACAGCAGACATTTTATCACAGGGTAGGAGGCATTTCTGTGGCATGCGTTTCCTTCATACTCACTCAAGGCAATGCATGAACTGCATAGGCATTGATGACCAGTACACAAATAGGCTTAAAATACTCTTATAATACTTGAAGTAGACAGCTCTCTTTTGACTTAGGAAAATCAAGAAGTGATTTGATGTTTCTTGAGGAGAATAGTGATACTGTTTACAGAGTTACAGAGTTCTGCTCATCTGGCATAGGATGTGAGGGCTCATAATAAATGCCATTATGAGTATTACATTAGCTTATTCTTGTGATAGTGCTTGTTAAGTCTACTCCTCATGTACTTTTTTCTTTCTGTCAAGGTTAACTCATACATTACAAATTATACTTTTTAATTAAGTTAAATTTTTAATTGCATCATCCATCAGTTCTAAGGAATGTAATTTTCTGTATCAATGACTTTAAGAAACTGGCACCATCTACACACAGCATCACCATTAGCTTATGTAAATGGAAAAACATGGGAAAGAAGATGAGACCTGTCTGTGGCTCCAAAGTTATCAATCTCCAAGACAAGATAAAGGAACATTTTTCTGGTGAGAGACAATGACTTACTTCTTTATGATAGCTATTTAATGCCAATGTAACTTTATTCAGATAATAAATTATAGAAGTTCCCCTTAACCAAATTGCTTGTATAATGTGATCTCTTATATAATTATAAAGATGGCAAAAATCTAAGCTGATGTGTGAGGAAGCAAACAACTAAAACCCCGTCACCAACCATGAGTTCTTGGCCACTCACCAGGGGAACTGGTAATGTGTAGCCTGCTGTTCCCCCCAGAATATATATGAAACAAATCAATGACTATCAATACCTCATGGAAGTATTGATTTGGATATTTTTTTGAGAATCTTCGAGGTCTCTAATCCCCTACCAGATCTGCTTGAATTCTGGTTAACAAGTCACTGGGGTGGACAAACACATGCATCTTTTATTAACTTCACTCCTTTATCAAAACAAATTAAAAAAAAAAAAAAGAAAGAATATACTTCTAACAAATACTCAGTAGGTACCTAACCCCTACTTTAGAAAAATAAAAGAACTTTTAAGGACTGACGCTATGGGACAATGAACTACTTAGACAGACTTAGATATAGTACCATGACATTCAGCAGGTTTTGATTTGGGATTGATTTTGCTTTAAGATAAAAATAACAGTCTTAATATAGAGACGCTAACTGAGCTGAACTACTGAAGCTGTACTATGGTGGAAGCTTGGATAATTTGCTCTAATTTGGACTAGTCCTTAAGCCACATGTTCAGAGACTTCCTCATAGAAAAGAGAGGGAGCTGAAAACAGGACAGATAGGGACTGAGTTATGCAACAATTACAGGCATGTATGGTCATATTTGGGGAAAATTTAGAGCAAATGCAGCAGTTATCTTTACCTCACTGGCACTCCACATCATTCCCTCAGAGTACTTCATCTTGTTTTTTAGCAAATAAAATCCTGAGCCTATTGCCAGTTCCACCACATATCTCTAAATATGATGGAGCAAACAGGGGTGTTCTGTATTTTTTCCTCTTTCACACATTTCTGTATATGAAAGGCATTAACAGTTCTAATAAAGGAGTCACCACACCTTATATATCACATGAATCATGAATCACACACAGGAACAATTAATGATGTCCCTTTTTAAAATACATGCATAATAAGAATATGCATTCATTGCCCATGAACCCGGCAACAAATGCATATTAAAGATGACTGAGTGGACTGAAAAATGGATATTCAAAGTTGAAGTCATGGATATAACCACAATATTCCATAAAAAGAAATACACATCTATCTGCATATAAAGCTACAAATAATTAGGTTGTGTTATAGATATTTTATTTTACTGCAGAACTCAAAATCAGACAGATGAGTTATGACTGTCTAGAGAAAACATAAAACTTGACAGTTGCTTCTAGCTCAAAAGCACTTCAGATGTAGCACTATTCATCAGAAGATATGAGATCTTCCCATGGCAAATTTTTATCCCTGACAGGATTGCCATAAGGAAGAGCAGTGACTGGGACATTCACTTCCTTTCGAGCAACAGCAGTTGAGTGGCAAGCTCCAAAGAGTCACGTTGAACAGGTTTGCTAGTCAGCGAGTAGGTTTGCCTGCATGCAGAGCGCCGTGTTAGATTCCTGCATCAAAACACAGCTTTTCAGCAGCGCTGGAAACAAGCTGCCCCACAGGCACCCCTTGCTCACAGAAGAAAGGAGAGATGACTGGGAAGACACACATTCTGTAGCAACATTCTCCTTTTGACTCGGTCTGAAAAACAAGCTGATTTCAAAGCCATCATTATAGTCTAAATATCATTAACACTGCTCTTTTAAGTGACATCCTTTACAAGAAGCCACTTCTTCAAATCCTTGTAGCATTCTTTTTGCTCTATTTCTGCTTATTTCTATTTAGGAAAAGCTTTGGACATAAGTGAAAAGTTGTTGTAGAGCTTTGATTTTTTTTAAGCAAAAATGGTCCATTCTTTAAAAGATGGTGCTACTTTTCACGACTGCTTTATTCTGAAATAATTTAAATAAGAGGGCAAATATGCTGATATTGATCCAGGTTTGCAGCAGCCTTTAAGGAGATAAGAAACCTCCAGGAGAAGGTGTTCAGAAGGGAAGACTTTTTCATGGTAGAAGGCTGCTGTAACTTTGGACACATGCTTTGCCATACATGGATTTGACACATTGTAAGCAAAAGGTTTGTTTTTACATTTTCATAGAATTTGAGCCTATGTCTCTCGCTCTCTGAGACACACATGCATCTTGCATAAACTCAGCTCTGCTTGCATGTGTGTTTGAAAAGCCCATGATTTCAAAAAACTAAGCATATGTTTCCATTTTCTAGTGCAATTCGGTCTCAAAAGCTTTCAGTTATCTCATCTAAGATTTTTTACAGCTTTAATGTTTATTCAGTAAGACATTTATGGAGCTCTTGTCACCAA
Organism: Nothocercus julius; assembly: GCA_013398735.1. Taxonomy (NCBI): domain Eukaryota; kingdom Metazoa; phylum Chordata; class Aves; order Tinamiformes; family Tinamidae; genus Nothocercus; species Nothocercus julius. The sequence continues at coordinate 3,633,175 of VZSV01000035.1, read as the reverse complement.
GAACTATCTCCAGAACTAGGGAGGTTAATGGAAATAAACCCACAAATGGCCACCCCTGCCCACGGCCACATGGGCAGCCCATGGAGACCTGCAGGGTTAGAGCGTGGGGCATCTTCACAGGGTCCCACTTGGTGCTCACAGCACCAAGAGCTTTCTGCAGATCACAGGGTTAATACAGAGTCAAGGTCAGAGAATACTGAGCTGCTGACAAAGCAAACGAGGTATTTCTCTAAGTAGTTTTGATGATTTCTCTTTGTCAGCTGACTCCTCTAAAGCCTGTGAATTCCAAACAGTTACAAAAACTTCATGAGAAAGTGCATTCTTTGAGCCTATATTGCCTACAATCTACAAGCCTATTTGCTGATTTATGATCAGATTATTTAGAAACGAGCACCACACAGGTACGTTCCAGTGCTTTGTCTTCATTCGTGGAGATACGCCTAGACAGTTATTGCGATTCTGCAAGCTATAAGCAAAATCAATCAAATTTATAAATGCTGTTAAAACTACTGAATTCGCACTTGTTCATTAAGCTCACAGTAAAGTTTAAACAGTTACATACCGTCATTGAAAGGAATGAATTTTGCCATGGAACATAACTTTGCGTATGAAGGTTGTTTATTGTATTCCCACACAGCCATGTCTTTCATCATTTTAAGACATGAGTATGTCGTTTTAGATTGATCAAATGGTTTGGGCTACATTTTATTTTTTGTTTAGACAGATTTACATAGACTGGAAATGCAGCTTTAATATTTACTGTGAGATCACACCTCGTGAGTGAGGTTACAGCTGAAGGAACAGGACAAGCAGCACGAGGCACAAACTGAAACTCAGGAAGTTCCATCTGAACATAAGAAAACACTTCTTCACTGTGAGGGAGGTTGAACACTGGAACAGGTTGCTCAGGGAGGTTGTGCAGTGTCCATCCTTGGAGTTACTCAAATCACTTATTTAACATAGACCTATGCAACCTTCTAGTTGATCCTGCTTTGAGCAGGGAAGTCAGAGGATCTGCAGAGGTGCCTCGGAACATGAGCTTTTTCTCCTCCTCTCCCCTCCCCTCCCCTCCATACTGGTTTCCTAAGTTGTTCAGTAGGCCACCTGGTTAGATTTTCATTGCTTTCATCTAGTTCTTGCTGCCTAAATGTTCAAATCAACACCAAGCACAGAAAGAAAGGAGTGACATTAAGAGAGGATGCAACTTTAGACATCTATAATATACATGTCTCTATAGGAAACATTTATCTAAATTGTTTATAATCAATAGGTAGAGGCACTTCTTGCCTGTTATGCATCCTAACAGATGCATGCAGGAGACTGGAAAGCTTGCAGTGTTGCAGTGCCTATTTGTCTCTGTTGTCTCAGACGGTGATCCGTGTTGCTACACCAGAAGCTTATCTCCAGCCCAGATACCTTCACTCAGGCAAGACTGATCCCATCTCAGGTGACATAGCTCTTGTCTTCGGTTTCTGCAGAGGCACTCATCTGAGCATTACCCCTTCCAAAAGGCTCCAGACACGGTGATCCTTCCAGAGCTGACACTGATGAACTGCAGGTAGACACAGAGAGGAAGACTGAACCGTTTCCACAGCGCTACCTCTGTTCCGTTCTGTGATGAGGGAGAGGAGTAAAATATTGTGGCAATACTTGAAGGGCTATCCAAGAAGCAGGGAAACAGTGGGATCTGTGCAATTTATAGAGCTAAACAGAAAACAAAAAATATGAAAAAAAAAAAAAGAAAAAAGAAAAAAAGAAAACACAAGGGGATGTTTTAAAGAATATTTGACAATTCTTTCTGATTTTTCAGCTTATTCTGCTTATTTCAGCTTATTCCAGCTTATTCTGGTCATTACCATGTCTGCATGTCTGTGCACATATATACGTAGATGCTAACAAGATTAAATCACTCAACAAGATGAGAAATCCCAGATGCAAACTGTGGATGTTCAGCATTTATACATAAAAGACAAGCCCTTGGGGGATCTAACCACTCTTCAATTGCAAAACATTTAACAGTGCAGAGAGTATGCAGCTCTTATTCCTGCAAACACTTCAACACGTGCCAGAATGCAAACTGTTAAATAGTCCAAAGAAGTCAAGGGTGTAAAGCTATGTACATAATTTAATTGTAAATGTAGGGTCTTAAAATGCTACAGAGGGTATTAATTTTAAAACCTTCACTATTTTTTTTTTCCTTAGGAATGCTACTCAGAAAAGAAGACAAATTCACAACACAAAAACCTTTTAGAAAAATTCTTGTAACAGAATTACACTCAGAAGAGACAACTGTTACAATCTTTATGTCCACAGATGCTAGAAAGATGCTAGTGGTCTAGGGATTATCTTCAAATGCACAATGCAAAAGCTGCAGTCGAACAGCAGAAGGTCTGTTCTTAGCATGGCAACAAGCCAGGAAATAGAGAGGTAAAAGTATCACTTAGAAGCCACAGATCTATAGAACAGGAACTCATAGATCTACAAATCAGCAGATGTAAGTAGTATTTATAGATTAAATCCATAAAAGAGGAAAGATGTGAAATAAAGATGGGCTGATTATATTGCCTTTCCAGAGGGCTTACAGGCTGAACGTTGTAACTTCAGTAAACCTTCTGTTAATGGGTTGTGGAGTTTAAAATGACCCTTCACTCTCAAAATACAGTTGAGCTGGCTTCTAGGTAAGAGGTGGTGCTCTGAGGAGAAACTGTTAGGACTGTCTGGGAAAAAAGTGCTAACAGAGAACAGCTTCTGCTTAAAAAGACTGCTGCCCCAAAAGATGTTTCTAACTCTCAGACTACATTCAGACAAAAGGCAAATAAACTCTTGGTGCCTCCCCTCCATTTTCTCCATTCTTCTAGACGGAGGGTCCCTTTCTCTATGTAGAAGTCTATATTACAATGTAGATAAAAATGAATGGACTTTAAATAACCTGTTCCTTTGTATGTAAACTCAATCCAACTAAAACACAGAAGAAAGAAGCATTCAATAGAAGGAAATGGTGGAAGGAAATCTTCAATGCTCACTTTAGGTTTCTAACTGATCTGATGTTCGGTTTTAGGTCAGTTAAAGAACAGCACTGACTATGATAAATATTCTTTGTACCTGAATGGACAGTGCGTCAGCTTGGATGGAATAAGTTGGAAGACATGTTTGGGATTTATGCTCTGTATTGACTTATGGAAGATTTAAGCTGTGATATTTTGCTCCCTCACAAAGGACTCATATGCATTAATTTCCAACACATCTCAGGACAGGCTGTGAAAAAATTTAACAGATGTCTGAGGACTCCAGAAGATAGGGAAAGTTTTATTATCCAGCATTTCTCAATAGCTCCTCTTTTTATATTTGCGAACTATATTTTGAATTGAAGACAGTAGCTCCTGGAATAGGAATGTGTTCTGTATAACGAGGAACAAAAAACACACATTCAGGGCGTCACTTGGTCTTTCTGAGCCTGTGTACAGCATTTAATTGCAGCTCTTGAAAATGACCTTCCAGTCTTCTTATGCCTCTCCCTAACTTCTGTAACTGCATTTAAAAGAAATCAAAATCCCAGACGAGTGTCTTCCATGACTTGGCATTCTAGGCTGAACGGCTGAACAGAAGTTAGTGACAACACTGCTAACCCCACTGCTTTTTCCTCTTGCAGAACTCATTCTAAACTCAAATAATCTGTTTTAATTAATAAGAGCTGGAGCTTTCTCTTGGTCTTCCCAGAAAAAAAATGCCTAATCTTTCTAAGTATCCTACCAGATTACCAACTTGCACCAGTAAAGTGCTATGTATTTCAGTGGGGCTACACCAGCAAAACTGGGACTGCTACACCAACCAACAACCACTTTCTATTCTCAGCTTGCATTCAGACACTGTTTCAATACAGCTTGACTCTGCTTTTTACAGCTTTTCTGGCATCTTTTATGCTGACTTCAGCTGACAATTTCAGCAATAACTAGCTGAAGCATTCACCAAGCCCATGGGTGCTCAGCAAAGCAACTGAAAAAAGGGCTACAGACAAAAAAGCCTAAGAGAAGATTATTAATAATAATAGTGCTCAAGTGTCAGTGCTCTAGCACTTACAGTAGCACAGTATTTCTGTAATGCTTAGAGCACAGCAGCTCCAAATTATTCCAACTGAAGAATTTCACTTAATTGAAAATCTGAGATCTTTCTATCAATTATATACACACACACATATGCTGTTTAATACATCCATTTATTTAACAGTTTGTTTAATTTAACTGATACGTTGCCAGTTCAAGAAAGACACCAACTTTTATACACTCTTGTAAAATATTTGGTGCTAATACCATACAAATAACATCTATGCTGTAGTTTCTTGAAGTCAGATTAAATAGTGTCTTCTTCACTGCAGATGGGTCAAATAATGAGCCATTGCTTGAGGAAGCTGAAGAAGGAGTTAACTCACTTTTTAAACTCCTCCACTCGTTTTTTAAAATCCAGAGCAAACATAACAAATTAAGGATGTTTTCCCTTTGTCTAGATGATCGATATAGGCATAGCAGCTCTGAAACCAGAGCTGTGTCATACAGAAAGTGCATTATTAACTCAAAAAAAAAAAAAAAAAAAAAGAAAGAAAGTACTATAACCACAGAACTTGGAGAAGGATTAAGGCAGAGACAAATGTCTGAGGACGTCTGTGTAGGAGAGGCAGCTTGGGAGAGGCTGATAGAGCACAGGCTTGTTCTTGCTGGAGGAATAAAGTAGCTGGCTTTTTTTTAACAGCAGCGCTATCTGTCTAATTTTTATTGCTGAAGATCTCATTTTATTCACTCCTGACCTAGGTATGAGGTATAACACTAGGTTCTAGTGTTACAAAAGAGCCTGAGCTTCAGGGAGCATATTGGCTTTCTCTACAAAGCTGGCAAAGGCTTTAGAAAAGACACAACCTAACAGTGCAGTAGCAAAAGCGGAGGAAGCCTAACGCCCCAGGATTTATGTACTTCCTTCCTTTTGTGATTCTCAACTGTGAACCTCTCCTTGAGTCCTGACCGGATTCTGACCTTTTCGTAAAACAAAGACAAATAAAGCACTTTACTGTCTTCTCCTTGCTGAGCTAGAAACAACATATTTATTTGTTTATTCAGTGTCAGCAGGTAATCACTGCTGCTGAGTGTGAGTGTATTTGGACACTGACTTACAGCCTAGTCAGCCAGTTACCTATATCACAGAGTAAAAACCAGGAGGAGTAATAACACCTTCAGAAAGTAACTGTTGTTAACACTAGTATAAGGAAGGTTTGAGTTTAAAACCCCCTTTTTCTTGAAGGAGTCTAGTGGAGCAAGTCCAGCAAAGGCCCATTAAGATGATGAAGGCCTGAAGAATCTCTCATAGGAAGAAAGGCTAAGCGAGCTGGGATGGTTCAGCCTGGAGAAGGGAAGGCTTGGGGGGACCTTACTCATGTATACAAGAAGGGAGGGTGTAGAGAAGATGGGGCCAGACTCTTTTCAGTGGTGCCCCATGCCAGGATGAGGGGCAACGGCCACAGAATGAAACACAGTAAGTTCTGTCTGAACACGAGGGAAAACTTCCTTACTGTGAGGGTGACAGAGCACGGGAACAGTTTGCCCAGAGCAACTGGAGTCTCCAGCTTTGGAGATACTCAAAAGCCACAGGAAACAATCCTGGCCAATGTGCTCAGGGTGACCCTGCTTGAGCTCCAGAGGTCCCTTCCAACCTCAGCCATTCTGTAATTTCACTAAGACACATTTATAGGATGAAAGTATTCGATACTAACAAAAGTAATTTCTGAGTTTAAGAAGATATATTACTTGTTCATCACCTCACTAGGTTACATATTTTTTTCCCACCTTCATCTCACCTGCAGGAGAAGATATAGTAAAATTTAGTCAAGACTTTCATCCAGTAGTATTAATTTTTCTTTGAGAAATATCAAAAATAATAGTGCAGAAGTCAGTAGGACTAAGAGCACAGAGTACATGGTTACCTGCAAGATCAATCCTATGGACCTTACTCAAGCAGCACTGATTCTATATAAGATATAGAATTCATTCTGTATTTTTTTCTACCTTTTTTCTACCTTTTAAAAACTGCAACTAAGCTGTACAAATACAAAGATAAACACCACAGGAGATAGAAAGAGAAACACTAATAGTTGAGAGTCTACAACATATAAGTGACCGGTATAATTACAGCAGTAGTAACAGTATTTGTACAACAAAGATTAATCCCGTTAGTATTCCCCTGGGCAAGGGGCTTCCCAAGCTTCACATATTGTGGCATGTTCTGAGCAAATACAGCTGACAGACCTCTGAGTTAAGTTTCAAATCATTATATAAGAAACAATACAGAAATACTTGAGAACCATAAAACAGTAATGGGCTGATCCAAAGACAACTGAAGTTGATAGAGAGCCTACCACTGATTTTATTTGGCTCTCAATAACTCCTTAAGTACTGCAGATAGATTTCCTATAATTTATATTAAACTTAATACCTCTTATCCAAACCAGATTACAATAAATTTCTATCCTGACATCTTTTACTACATAAGTCAAATCTAACATATACAAGAGGCCACACATGAAAGAGAATTAGGAACTAAAATACACTAAAGATGTCATTACTTCTGAAAATTAAACAGACTGTCAACATTGAGCACATTTACACAGCAGTTTTAAAAATCCTCTCTGCAAATCTTAAAAGCATTTTGAAAAACAAATGCCACTCAGAAGTCATGCAGTTTTCAGAAAAAGCTGCCAGCAGAATAAACATAAGCAAATGTAACCTCTTGAAATTATTTAAAATTAGCCACCTAATGACTGAAATAGATAAATGCATATGACCATTACTGACACTATTTCTATTTATTTGATGCCAAAAATACTCTACTCCCTCTCTTCTGCCCCAGCTCGTGTGTCCTGGTGATGTTAAGGACATTAGCTTTGGAGCTGTTAAACCATGTTTTTAAGTCAAATGAACCTTAGCTAAATTAAAAGCCACACAACCCACAATTTGAAAAGAAGGTTGGAATTTGACTTTAAGAACAGAATTGATTAGATTAGAAAAAAAAAGAATGTTAATCACTTATTTCTTTCAGAAAGGACAAGTTCACTTGTCCTTTTTGGACATATGCCTTTTTGCACAATTTAAAAAAGAAATTATTTTTACAAACAGAAAAACCAGAAAACGCAAGTGCCAGAGGACTCATCCCTCTCTGACGCTTTCAGATTTGCCTAGAGCTGTGAGGTATCTCTCAGCCATCTGCTGCTTACAGTGGGGAGGTTATCTGCTGAAGGGAGCTCTTTCCAAACATTTAGCATTTGGCATTACTACAATGACCCTTTGAAGATTTGCAGGACAAAAAAAACTCCCAAGCTCCCAGCTCCCAAGTTCTTCTCACTGCTTCATTTGGAGTTACTATCCATGTTCCATCTTTGCAGAGATAACAAATACTGAAACCTAGGTTCAAAGAGCTTTCTCGAATTTACCTTGCCTACAACAGCAGACAGACTTAGTGATGCAGCAAAGAAGATTCACTTAAGCAAGACTTCCATTCATGCTTTTAACCACATCGTTTGCAAGAAAAGGGTTCTAATAAATCAGATACAGTAGGCAATTTTAGCTTAAACCTAATCTGGTTTCTCTCCAATTGTTTAACTTTAATTGCATAATGTCTGTAAGAAGCTCTAAGTGTCAGAGTCATTAATTGTCCAGGGCAACATCCACCTCCCAGCTCTGAATCTCCACTGCTGTGTACCCACAAACACACTAACTTCTTACCCCAAGGAGCCCGCCACAGGCATTGCCTTTGTTCAAGCCCATCCCCTTATTTACCTTGGGGATTAGGGCTTGGATATAAACACAAACACCCTTCATGGGTATTTGCCTGCAGGCACATGCTTCCAAAACTCAAAGGTGATGTCTCACTTCCAGTTCGCACCTAAACAGCTCTGCACACATGTTGCAGAATATATAAATATGGACAGATACTGGCGGTTGTTCTTCCTGACCCGTTAACCTAAAACCCTTAGGGCTGATACTCTAGTTAGTCTGTTATCCACCTGCCGCTGCCTGCACTGCCCCCCAGGTGCAGTTAGAGCTAATACAATCTTGGCTGATAAGACATATATTTCATATATATTAATGATTTAGATGTTGTCCACATAAATGACAGGTACAGCAAGAAGCAGCTGTTGGCTTCATTTATGAGAAAAAGTTTCCTCTTTTCTTTTTCATGTTTTTTCTAGGATTCCTGTTGAACTCTCTCTCTCGCACACACACGCTGCTCAGGCACCTACGTGTGCAGATAACTATCAAAACAGTATAATCTAGCTACATCATCTAAGACCTAGTATCAGCAGAGCCACCTTTTTTATCTATACCTTCTAACTTCTGCAGTGCCTCTATTTTCAAAAAAGTCCAAAGCCCTGTTCCTTGTCAAGCAACAAGTCTGTTTTCTCTGACCTATCACTCTTCTTGCTTTTCTCCTACACTCTGCTTAGTAAGTCAGTCCTTAGCCGGCACAAGCATTTCTCCTCGGGCTTTGTTCTAAGCAAATAACTCAGTTCCTCCACAAAGAGGACTTAAGAATATACCTTAAGTTTAATATGTATTTAAAAGCTTTACCAAATACAGCCAGATTGCTAAACTGGGAGTTAAATGCAGTAATTTTCAGAGCCTGCCTTACATCTCTCTTCCTATTTGTTCATAGAATGCATTTCTATATCACAATGCCTAAATCCTTCTTACCACTGATACCACTACTGTGTTGTGTTTTTACTCAGGTTGTTCACAGCAGTGATGACTTGGGCTATGCCATCATAGAATCTTAAATGTTTCCTTCATTCTACAATCTTGTTTTTTTTTTTTTTTTTTTTTTTTTTTCTTTTTTTTCCCCCCAGAACATCCTTTACTTAATAGCACATACATGCAGAATGACAATTTGTCTTCATGTGTCATCTTGGGTGAAGGGTACATTCGGTAGGCCAAACTGTTTTCCACAGCCTATGATTTTGTTAATTAGAACAGTGCAAATCGGTGTTGAAAACTTTTTGAAACTGCCACCTGCTGCAAAGTCCTATAGTTCTGAGCATAACCAACCCTACCATTATTTTTCATAGATTCAGGGTCACTGATGCCACTGCTTCTCGCCGGGAGAGCAGAACACCACCCTTGACAAGCTGCCAAGCTGAGGCTGATAGCAGCAGAAGCAGCTAAAACTGAAAAAATGAACAAAAAAGTTGAAGGTATCTTCACTCCAACAGCCTTTAACTACCTCTTGTTGGTCTCCCCTCTGATCCATGATGAAAGGCGGTAATCCTCCAGTAAATACCTCTCCATCATGATTAGCAGAGGTTAAAGAAGGTCAGGGCTAAAGTTTTGTCAAAGCTTCTCAGTGCCGCTATTTCTCGTTATTTTGTAACTTGTTTTGTTGTAAAATTCCTCTTCTCTTCCTTTTGTCTCCTCTCCAACTAAACATTTTGGGGTGGGGGCACCTTTCTAGCCCATCAGATACACGCAGCTTTCAAGGATAAAGGTTGCTTCGTGCCTGATGCACCTGCGCCACAGCACCGCGAAAGCCCAGTCTCCAAGCCACGGCTCAAGCTCCACCACTGCTTCCTTCTAAATATTCGCGGGATCGTTGGCCCGGACGGCTCCTCCTGGAGAAGACGCCAGGGCCTGCGCGGGGCTCTGTGCCTCTGCCCTGACCCCCAGCCCCAGTTCTGCGGGGAAACCTCTGCCAAATCAGGAGAGCCCAGCTCCTCCCAGAGGGAGCGTGAAGGACTGAAGGCCTCGCATATGCCCTCAGGGGTGCCCGCACAGCTCCAGCCTAGGCGGAACCCACCGCAAAGCTCCGCCAAACCCCCATCCCCAAGCTGCCTCCTCGACGGCCGCTGCTCGGGGAGGGCGGTCAGCACGCTGCCGCTCAGGGCGCGCGCCAGCGCTGGGCCCGCCCGCGGGGCTCCTTCCGCAGCGCCCCCGACGCGAG
>VZSV01000035.1:3594045-3622891 GCA_013398735.1 Nothocercus julius | reverse complement strand
GCGGGCTGCGGCGGTTTCAGCGCCGGGAGGTTGGGCCGGGCCGGGCCGGGGGGTTGCGGGGCGCTCGTGGCTGTGCGGGAGCCCTTCCGAGGGCAGGATCGCAGCTCCTGCCGCTGCGCTGTGGTGTTATTACCACAAAACCTGCTTTGTTTATTTTTAAATATACTCTTCTTCCGTGTCATTGGTATTTTTTAGATAGTTGCATTAGTTTATATGTTTTGCTTTAAAAAATGTTACCCTGAATGATGATTTCTTCAAAAAAAAAAAAAAAAAAAAAATTAACTGCTATTTTGCTGTTTGGTAAGACTCCAAACCCACAAATACATCCCAGCACTTTTCTGTTTAAAAACAGCAGTCCCAGTTCTAACGTGTGCCTGGAGATGTTGATATGGGGTATCATTTGCAGTCAGTAGATCCAAGGAAAAACAAATTCGAGATGAGTGAGTGCTTTTTAGCAAGTATTAATCTTTGCCAGATCCTGTCCTTTAGACAGAAGAAAATACAACCCAGTAAGTAGTATCTATATATAAGACTGAGGAGCTGTTTTGCCAGTCCCGCCACTCGTCCCTTGTGTGGGTGCCTCCTTTTCCCTTCCCTGCTAGGGCTGGAAGTCCTCACGGATGCTGCTCTGCTCCGTGACGCTGACCTTGCCCGAGAGCGGGCAGACAACCCTTTCTCCGCTCCCTTCTTGACCTTGACTCCCCTGCCCCTCTGAAGAGGAGCCTCCACCAGCAGCTACAGTTATCCCGTCACATAAGGGATAAATTCCACTGTAGCAAAGTCACCTGACTTTCAGTTTATTCTTTTTACATGTCTTTAATGTACCTAATAGCTCTAATGTACCTCCCATGGTAGGGCAGAGCTGGTAGATAAGCTTGCCGGGTCAGGTTGCTTTTGTAACACATTCAGGTGTCAGACCCTGCTTTCTGTTGCTTTTTATTCTGACAAACCTGACACACTGGCCTGAAAATTGCAGGTGTTGGACTCGGGCATCTCAGCACAAATGGTGCTAGCTGAAAATTTGAAGTAACTTCTAATATCACCATTCTTTTATTTTGGACAAGAAAATCCTCATTTCAGTGGAAGATTTAGTGGCTTTTCTCTTTAATGCATTTGATTAGACAGAGTTTGCTGTAGTAACTTTCTCATAGAGAATACAACGTACACTTGCTGTGTATGTTTTGTATGTTTTTGATAAAAATGTTAGGTTTATTTGTTTTCACTGTTACTAAAGTTAGGCAACATATCAGTCACATGGATAGGTGAGAACACTTAAATTGACAGTAATAGCCATGGAAATGTGAGCTTCTTCTAAAGAAAAAAATATATGAAGAGCTGTGTGACATTTAAAAGCAATGTGCGTAATAATAATAAGTGTATAATCTGATCTCTGTTAGGATTTATAACCCTATTACACAGGGTACAGTCTGCTATTTTAGAGCTCTATCAAATGATGTTTTAATTAAATTGTAGAGGAAAAGAAAATAAAGACTTGTCTCCTGTCTAACTTGATTTATTAATAGAAAAGGTAACAGATACTAATTGTTCCAGGAGTGATTCAGTTACAATGTGGGGGAGGGTGCTATATGAAAGGAAGAATTTCAGTGAAAAATAGAAGACAGGAAGAAACTTTCACCATGGTTCATAAACTGCTCATGCTGAAGCTTGCTTGGAAAACACTGCAATAATACCCCGGTCTGACCTTTGATTCTGCAAGAGCTTTTCTTCAGGCTCCCATGAGGGAAACATTCCTGCTGAGGTCAGCGTGTATGGGCACGAATGGTCTACGGGCTGCTCCGAGCAACTCCGAAGCCAAGTGGTGGTGTAGGCAGTCACCCTGACTCCCATCCGTGCTTAGGGGGTGAAGATAAAGCTGCTCTTACCTGCTCGGGTTGCCTAGAGTCGGGTGGGCTTAAGTCTTTGGTCTCTGAAAGACCATCTGCAATTGTCCTAGCTTGCTTGAAACAGATGAACTGTGTTGTTCTGCTAGGGCACCTTCTCTGTTTAAAGGAGGCGAACTACCCGATTTTGAAATAGTGTTATAATTATGGTTATCGGGACAATGATTTGTAGGAATTTTGTAGATGTCATTATTGTGCTACTTTATCCAAAATCAGTGCCCTAGTAAGGGTAACTAGCAACATACTTGTCCCATATTTTGCATGGTATAACTATTTTTAAAAAAAAAGTAATTTTTAATAATATACAAAATGTCGATTATAGTGCTTTGTTTATGCTTTTTTAAAAATTAATTAGTGGCATGGTGGAGGCAAGAATTGAAGTTTGCTGTGACATTCAGTGTACCATGAAATTCCATTTATAGCATCAATTGGTATCCTTATAAGCACTTTTAAAAATCAGATATAAACAGGAACACACACACAGATACATATTTATCTGCATGCATCCTACTACTTTGAGTCCAACTTTTACTTCCCAAGCACATTCTTGACAGAATTCATTACATTTGACACTGCCTGCAAATATTTCACTCGTCAGAACTCTTACTCTCTTTAATACAGCATCAGTCATCTTAATTTCTCCAGATTAGTCTTGGATTCTGGTGTTCTGCTCCATTGCTGAATGAGTCGTCTATTTTTTTTAAAGCTATTGTTAAGGCTTTCTGCAGATTTAGATCAGTGATTTAAACTACTATCAGTTTTGTGATTTTTTTTTTTTGAAACTCTGAAGGCTACTTTGATATCCAAAAATGCTTTTATGCCAGTTGTATTTACACTTACTACAATTAGACATGTGTTTAGAGCATTAAGATATGTACTTCTTTTTGTACCGATGAAAGACTTCAATATATTTTTAAGTAAAAGAGGTCACATATAATACTACAGAATCTTCAAAATTTCCAGTAAGAAATATTTAAAAACTTTTCTAACATGTTGGTTAATATTCTTGTTTCACAGTTCCTGAATGTTATGCTGGCGGGCATCAGATCCTGAAGAGCCCTTATCGAAGTGTGGATTTTGATTCATCTCACCTGCAGCAATCGGCTATTCAGGATTTAATATGTGACCATTCACTAACACCAGGGTGGTACCGCTTTATGATTTTTGATAAGCCTGCTGAGATGCCAACCAAATGTGTGGAGGTAGTGTTGCACATTGTTTATGATAAATAATAGTTACTTTGTCTTAAGAAATCCTCAGTGAGGTAGGATAACAAAATTAAGTAATTATGGAGATTACATCCTAAAATGACTTGAACTCACAAAGCTAACGGAAGATTAGTTTTCTTGTCACTTGCAAGTTCCCTAAGACTCAAAAATTACTTAGATTGTTTAATACCTTTTGATTTGTAATGCTTGATTTTTGGAGCTCCCTCAACCGCTCTGTAATAGCTGTATTTTAAGGAGATATTTCTTAGTGATTTCCTATTTGAAAACGTTTCCTTAATTAAAAAAATATATATATTTTACCTATGTTTTTTCTAATGAATGAAAGCACATAAGAACAAAATACTTTTAGCAGAAACACAGAACAGTTAAAGGATAGCAGGAAAGTTCCGTGGAGCTTAAAGCAGCCTCCTTCCTCTGCTTTAATCTCTAAAGCAGGATAAGGCACTGAAGTACACAGCTAAATCCTATCTTTAATTTGCAGACAAGTCGTGGCTTAGAGGGCTCTGCCCCTGAGGCAAGGAAGGGGCAAGGGAAGCTCAGCCTGGAGCTTGGGGGAACTTTTTGTGTTTCTCCTCGGGTCCTGGTGCTCTGTGGACCAGCAAGTAACACGGCGCGTTAGCACCCAGCCTTCTTGAGAAGGCCGGTGTGCTGCATAGGCAACTTGCCCTGAAATAGCTACAGCGTTGCAAAGCTCCTCAAGCCCTGTTATTCAGGCTATTATGCACCAAAAATCTATAGAGAACAGTATATTTCGTAAATGATGTTGTCCTAAAGGACAATGAGGTTTAATACAAATGAACTACTTCTATTCTGCCATCACAGAGTGGATACTCTCTACGCAAAGAACCAGCAAGGTAAACTAGGGAATAATGTGACTTTTTTCACCAGAAGTTTTCCAAAACACAGTTTGGACTAATGATCTATCTATTCAGATCATCCAGAAGAGTGTTAGGAATCTGACCTGAGTGCTAAGCATTTAGTAACTTACTTTGATAAAACTGGTCTACCATCCAAATAGAGAAGACTCTAGACAACGTAGCTGGAAGGATGGAGCAGCCTGATGCAGCATTAACTGCTTTCCGATGTTTTCCTTGGGGGCTGCAGGTGAACCACTGCGGTACTCAGGCCCCTGTGTGGCTGTCCGTGCCGGAGGCAGATTCCCTGCCTCGGCCTGGTGAGATGAAGCAGTTAACAGCGTGTGCCACGTGGCAGTTCTTCAGCACTTCCAGGGACTGCTGCCTTTTTCGAATCCCTGTCAGCATGAGAAACTGTGGAGATTTCTTTGTTTACCTGCTGCAACCCACCCAAGGCTGCATGGGCTATTGTGCCGAAGGTGAGAAACCGCGTGCTCTAACTCAGGGAAATGTCCATGTTCCTTAATAACTGTTTTCTGATATTCTTGCGTATAAACCTTCCTTAAAAGAAGTCTACTGCATTCCCAATAGGTGGTCTGTGATTGCTCATTTTTAAAGTTATTCAAAACTAGATAAAAGCAATAAAAACATAAAGTATACCAAAAAAACATAGTGAATATTTTTAAGTTACATTTTGTAAGACGTTTTGTTGAACATAAACAGTTCAAAATAGCTGTATGTACTAAAAGCTTCTGTAAATTCAACTTATAAAATTGATGCTGATGGTCTCTGTGAATATTCATTAGTGAGATATAATGTCTTGTAATAACATTAGAATTAGCAAACAAGCAGCCGATCACAAGAATCTTTTATTAGACTCCTTGGAAAGGTGATTTTTCAAAATAGTTCTGCACTGAACTTGGCTGTCTTGGATTGTAGTGAATAATCGCTCAGATATGGATTTTGGGAAGACATAACTCCTAATCAAGATAATATTTTTAATTCCTTTTTATTCACTAGCAAAAGCCTCTAGTTTTTTTCCTGGGTAAATATCTAATAAAAGATGTAGAGATTGTCAGATGTTCTGTACCCATTCTTTTAAATACGCCTTACTTGTGATTTCCAGTTTAAGGTTTTGTACTGACTCCTGTCATAATTATATACAAATGAAATCACAAGTTTTTTTTTGTTGTTTTTTTTTTGTTTTTTTTTTGTTTTGGTACTGGTAATTTGCACTTCTATTTTTGTTTTTTTTTTTTTTTTTTTTTTTTTTCTCCTCCCCCTCTCCAGGATTTACACAGATTTGCATCCAGGACCCAGTGACTTCAACATTTAGTCATATTCTGTCTTGAATAAAAAATGTTCATGTTATCTTCAAAATTGCTTGAATTTCTTCAGGCTGAGCATTTTAGAATTAATACCCGATCTGTAGTTTCTGAACGTAATGCTCAGAATAAACATTAAATGTAATTTTAATAATACTGATTTATAGATTACTGTAAATTTGCAAATTCATTTTTATATTTCACTCCAAAAGAATCAAGTCTTATCCTTTTCCATATAAGTGGAGAAGATACTCTTCTTCCACATAAATTCCTTTACACGTTGCTCTTTCCGCTCTGGTAAGATGATTCACTGCATTTTATTCCCTCGTTATTTTTTCCCCCTCTTCAGCACCTTCCTGTGGGCTAAATCACAATCAAACATTGATAAAGAGATCTTTCTCATGTTATTTAATAGAAGGAAAGTAGACTTTTTCACTGCTTCTCTTAGCAATTACATAAAAATTCCATATATAGTAAAAGTAAATGTAATTAGTTTATTAACTGACAAAGTACATGTCAATGTTATTTCATCCAGAAATATTTTTGCGTGGAATAAAAAGCACAAACTACACTCTTGTTTCACTAGGTAAGCTGGCTGCTTCGTCATTGGCATCTCTGTCACCACCATCACCAGCTATCCCTGAAGTTGTAGCAGAGTTGATGAAAGGCAGCATATACCTCAGGTGCACCTTTGGCGTTCCTTTTGCAAACAGCTCGGTTGGATTTATTGTAGCTTGGTCCAGACTTTCTCCTGAAGGTGCCAAAGAGGAATTGAAACGTGAGACAGCAGTTCATACATTCTCACTTTTAGAACTAGATGGCATAAACCTCAAACTTGGAGACAGAGTATGTTAAAAATCATTATCTTTGTATCTTTGTAAATATGCTATTTTCCCTCCATAGGAATTTTATCTGCTGACATATGAGTTAATAATGCTGAGTAGATATTAACAGCTGTTAGAGACAGGGTTCCTTAAGCTTTCTTGGCGGAAAGAATGATGCCACTGGGTGTTGTTTGCTTCAACGCTGCTCGTACAAATATCGAAACATCACAGAACATATCAGTAGTTACCACCACCATTGAAGTTTTAAGACTCAGTCTCAGTACAGTGTATCGTGCCTCCAATATATGTTCGAGTTGCATCATCTTCACCTGTAATTTTGTTTGATACTGTAAATTAAGAAGATTAGGATGCAGTTACACCTAAGTGAGAGCTCATGAGAGCTAGCTGTTTTAAGACGCTGTGTTGAGTAAATAACTGTTCCTGTAAGTCATTAGTGAACTACTACTTGACCATGTTGTTCAGTGGTTTAAGCTCTCTTGAATAATATTTAAATGGTTTAATCTCTGCCATTAAAACAATGGGAGTAATTCCATTAACTTAAGTAGTAGCAAACTCAAGATCTAGGATCATGTGGTAACTCTGAGAAGCTTATGCACTGCAAAACCCACAGGCTGTCTACCAGTATACCAACATGCAGGCTAGTATTTCCTGCCCCTCTCCTTCCAAAAGCATGTAGTATTATTTGCAATCTCCTGTTTCCTACTATTTTCCTAAGTTGTTTTATCTTGATAATGCACTGAGGTTCAGGTCAAAGGCAGGCTGCTTGGATGGCTTATGGATGACAGTAGTACCAGCGAATCCTCAAAAATCCTTAAGAACATTTGTGAGCGGTTGTGACAATGTTAGCTCAGCGTCAGAAAGAAAGGAACGGAGATTGAAGGCATGAACTACGTACTGCTGCTAAAAATTCCTGATTTGACAAAAAATTCAAATATCACATCTCATCCAAGTATCTCAGAAAGGATATAGCCAAAGAAACAGAAAAAAAAAAGAATGACTCGTGGCAAATGACTGGCTCATTGGGAGGGGAGAATACAATAAACTTCCTCAGCTTGAAGAAGATATCATCCAAGCCTGTAATACCAGGTAAAGGTATAGTAAGAAGAGGAGGAGTAAGGCTGGTTGTCTTGTATAATCTAAGAACTAAAAGGCACCCAACAGAAAAGGCAACAAATATAAAACACACAAAAGTAAGCATATAAAGAATAGAAGACAGTTCCTGAAGATGTTAAGGCCCAGAAATGGTTCAGAAGAAACTAGGCAGGTTCATGAGGGCACAGGTGCTCGCAAGACACGCTGATCTATATCCAGTCTTGGTCAAGAAGCCTCTGAAGTACTGACAGAGTATCCCAAAAAGGTTTTTATGTACTTGATCCATTTTTGTATTTTCCTTAAGTAAGACCATAGGCAATTGCTAATTTTATGGTGAAGACTGGACTTGATGAATTCCTTCGGCTGGCTCATTGTGGCTGGGTTTTGTGTTCACGTAAGGACTCCAACAGTAAAATCTATTGTGGTGTTTCTGTCCTGCAGGTTTACTGTAGCAGTTCTGCTTTTCTCTTGGAGAAACCAGATATACGAAGCTCCCCTGTTGAGAGTGAGGAGTTTTTTGCTGGCATAAAGGTAATTTGAAAAGAAAACACTATCTTACTTTATTGTAGTAGGAGTCTTTCTGAGTATTACTGCAGCTAACGTAATATTAATACATTTTTTTTCTGTGGGCACATTAAAACATCTACATCAGTAAATAGTGTTTGAGCATTTTTGTAATTACTCTGTGCCTCACAGTGATCAGATCTTGTAGGATGATGAATGAGAGTAAGCAGAAATCAAACACCCACAGAAAACAATTGGGCCTCTGACTAGAAGGCACTCAAGTTGTATTCTGAATGCATAGAGTGTACACCTGGCTGTAGGGAGCTTAGGTTTGTCAAATGTTGGTGTCATCAAAAGTATTTCTGTGTTCCCCCATCTATTCAAGTGCAGGAAGATGGTCATCGGCTCACACAAATTCTAACAGCCCTGGCCTCCAGAAGCTGGACTAGACCTTTCTAAACTAGAGGACCACGGCTCAGACTCGGGCCTTGGCAAGCTAACTGTTCAGTGCATTTAATTGTGTCTACCTTTTTGCTATAATTTTGACCCATGAAACACATGGGTCTGGATCAGAGGATAGGCTTGGCCAGGAAGTATGCCCCGCTCACTGCGGGGATGAGGGAAGGCTGCAGCCAACCTGTTTTGGGGTTAGACAGTGGAACTGGGCAAAAGTTTAGTCATGTAGACATAGGCTCGCCGTGCCATTTGGTCAGAGAACAGGTTCAAACTCATTTTAGTTCCTGCTGTGCATGTAGCTCTGCTGGTCATCCTCACAAGCCTTATCAAGTAGAGTGGGCCGTGCTCCCAGCCACTGTGCTTCACTCCTGATGTGTTTGCTCTTGCTGGTTAGTAAGCAGTACCCCCAGTTCACTCCCCAAAATTTGTATTTTAAGTATGATTTCTCCTGTTAGGTATATCCAGAAGCTTATAGTATATCAGAAGATGGAAAGGAGTACAGACTGGCAATAGAAAGTAGAGTTCCTATTCCTTGCCCTGAATTTGGACAACTTGAAAATGACTGTAAAATCTCACTAACATTAAATACTGTTGACGAAGGTAAGTATTATCCTGGATTTAGTACATTTTGTACTTCTAGTATGTTTTTCTAAATATTCTCTTCAGTCTCCTTTGGAAATGCTGGTACATTATGAAATATGTAACAAAATTAGCACAAAATATTCACAAACTGACCATACAACTGTTGAAAGTACTGGGGGATGCATCCATAATCCGTTACTCAGCAGAGTGTACATAATTTCAGTACCTGAAATTAGCAGCTGTTTTTGGCAGCTATGGATTATCAGAGCCATTTTTTGTTGAATAGGTAAAATTGAATACTGTAATGCTTACAAAATTTAGAATTTAGTTCAGTTATTGCCCAGTTGTATTTTTTGCAAGTATATGTAGTCATGAATCTTTTTTTTTCTTTTGCCACTGTTATTTTCTTCTATAGGCCCTTGTCCATAACAAGTCTGATGAAAATCAGAAGGAGCCTTCTCTATGCAGACAACCATTTCTATATCATGTCTATATCATGTTGTGATTTTTACTCAGAACAGTTCAAAAATTCAATTTCTCTGTGTAGGTGTGTGTGAAGATTGAGAGGGGTTTTTACATGACCCACTCCAGTAAACTACATAACTATTTTCACTTATAGACAGAAAAGAATCTTTCTTATTTGCAAATAATATAGGATTTATATTGACAGAATTACCAAATTGTGACTTGCTAGAAGAAAACTCACTAATGATATGTTTTCGTTAAAACAGGTAGAGAACAGTTAGGTTTAAACTTGGCCCTTTCTTCTTGTCATGTGGATCTTCTCCAGAAACCCTGCAATAATGGAATTTGTGGTCAAGCTGTAAGTTATTTCACTGCTGTGACAGACTTTATGCAGGATGGAGACCGGATTACCAGGATTGTGGTGGAACCTATATCCAGTGATAATTTCCTGTGGAATGGTTATGCACCAGAAAGCACTCAGGTTGGAAATCCTCTAACTCTGTAAAATCAACAGGTCGAAAATGTGGATGATGTAAATGAAGCTCCTATTTCAGGTGTGTCATACTGAGTCACACCAAAATTTCTGGAGTGTTCAGTATTGTTTGATTTTCATTCACATCCTGCATTTTTATTTGAATTAAGTTAAAAAATAGACTGATTGAAGAGTAAACTAGTATGTCAAGATAAGTAATTTGTTTGAGTATGTTTATTCTTAACCTGGCTTAACTTAGTACATCTTTCTTTGTTTTGAAGATTACCGTAAAGGATCTGCCTACTGCTTACTGCTACTCATTTACTGACCCTCATATAATTACATTTGATGGAAGGTAATAGCTAGATTGCTGCTCTTGATTTTAAGTGATTTCATGTCATGCTGTCTATACTAATGATACAATTTAACTATACTTTTCCCTAGTTGCCTTCTGTGTTTTACACAGAACTTTCCTGGACAGTAAGGATAAACATCTTTCAGTTAGCAAAAGCTCCTCATGACACTGATGATGATTGCAGTATTTATATTTCCAAATGCAAGTTTGGGGTTGTGCCAAAAGACTAAAAAAAGGGAGTATTTTCCTATTTTAAGGAGTGTGCAACAGTGGCCATAGAATCTATGGGAGACAAAAGATGGAAATGTGTTTAAGGATGAATAATGATGAAATGATTGAATATGCAAAGCAATTCTAATTGAAAAGAGTATCCAGTCTACAGTGTGTTTTCTCTCACCTTGGGAGTAAGAAGCCGATCAAGTCACTAGAAGACAGCTGTTGTCTGCGTGACTTTGTGCTGCGCTTGATCATGGGTTTAAAAGTTATTTATTCGCTGCAGTCCCATGTACATTACTGAAAATTCTTTCCAAAAGGAAGGCGTTTCTTTGGGTGACAGGGTGAAGGAAAGAGGATGCCTTGCCCCCAAGTGTGGGTATGCAACCCACAACCTGGATCTTCCTGTGAACCTGGTGAAGGAAGGGAAAAGGCAGGTTGTAATGGCTGCTCTGACAGCACTGTGACTGCGAGTCATGACATTCACAGTGATTATCTTCCTTTTTCGCCTTCAGTGGAAATTATAGGGATGGCTTCACAGGACAATTTAACCATTGCTGTATTGCCACCAAGCCTCTTTATGAAACACTGTGATATGTTCCTGCTGGAAGCACAGTGTTGAAGGGGGAAGATATCTTTAAGGTTAAACAGCATTGCTACTTCATTTTATAAATAAACGGAGATGTCTGTGCTGAAATGCAGGTAGCCCCGTGCAGTCCCAGGAGGGCAGCCACCTGCAGTGTTTCTGCTGGGCCCCTATTAAGGGGGCAAATCACTGTCCTGCAATTAACTGTCGGATGCCATTTATAGCTAAGAGGTGGTTAAACTTAACAGTGGAAGTGGGATTTGCCTTTTTTTTTTTTTTTTTTTTTTTTTTTTTTTTTTAAACTTTCCTCTCTCCCTGCACTCAGAATCATTAAATGGGCTATTTCAGTCTTGCTTCAGGGAGCAGATGGCTAACCCTAAGGAGAAAAGAAAGCAGTGGTTTTCATTCTAAATGACTTTCAAACCTTCAGGAGCAAGCACTTTCTATCTCATTTGTAGTAAAGCAGACCTTTCCTAATGTATGTGACTTTCTAAATCATTTTGTGAAGGGTCCTTATGCAAGCTTCAGCACACCTGCCCCACACAGGCATGCAGTTAAGCACCGTGCTCATGCTGCACTCAGGCACTGCTGGAGAAGCACAAAGTGGTGGGAGAAGTACCTTCAGCCTCCATGTCACAGCATCCGTGAGCACAACTGGCTAATGGCAAAAATGGCAGTGGCTTTATGGTTATGTGTCCATTCAGAAACATTGTATATGTCTATTCCAGTCAATATATTTTTTTTTTTTTTTTTAATTTTTGATTCATAGCTGCGTATAAGAAAATAAGATGTTGATTATCCAGGAGGGGAAGAAATATGTGGGCTGGTTTGTATGCTCTGCTTTGCTGTTTGGCTTTCCTGATGCATGGGCATAATTTGTAGAATCAGAGCTCACAAAATACTTGAAACTTGGATTAAACTAAAGTTGCTGGCATGTAACGGTGCAGCTATTACATAACGAAAGCAATCTTATATGTTTTTCTCTTGATTCCAGACTCTACGACAATTTTGAAACAGGAACTTTTGTTCTCTCCAAGAGCACGTCTCGAGATTTTGAGGTTCACGTTCGGCAGTGGGACTGTGGAAACCTTCACTCTCCAGCCTCCTGTAACTGTGGCTTTGTCGCCAAAGAGGGAAGGGATGTCGTTGCGTTTGATATGTGCAGCGGTCAGCTACGTGAGTCACAGCCCCACTTGTCTGTAATAAGTAGAGACACAACTGGAAGCAACGTCAGGATCACTGAGTCCTACCTCGGAAGAAAAGTAACAGTAAGTGGTAAATATTACTTGCTGAGGTAGTATTTATCTCAGCAGTTATTTTTGCCAGTTTGCATCAATTACAGAACTAGACATGCTTTATTTCTGGTAATTAAGCAATACAGTGAAGCCTATTTTACAGTTATAGTCCTTTGGCCAGTGTTTTGCACATAAGTGAGGGATGCAAATGCTTGCAAATGACAGTGTGTCTGCAGGAACACCTTTCTGGAACTGTATGGGCAGTCTCAGCATACAGCCCTTGTATGTTTTTTGTCATTTTGGGAATCAATATGTACTTATGTGGCGGTATCAGTTTTCCAAAATGGGGTCTCTGCAATGCCTGCGCAAAGTTTTGCTCATGCTCATGTCATATATCCTGTGATACATTGCCTGTGTGTGCATATAACATGACAAATGACATACACAGAATTAAAGGTGTCAGTGGCTTCTCCAGAGAACATGGCCCTCAAATATAATATTCACATTTGCTTTTATAAATTGCCATCACTTTTCTTTCATGACTAGTGAACCTGAAATGAAGCAGAATGTAAAATAAAACACTCAGCTGCTCTCTAATCACTCTGTTGTTCTGGAAGCCATAAAAACAATATGACTTTTCACGATGGGTTTGGCTATTGGTCTAAGAATGCTTTAAATATTTAGCTTTGTCTGAAGCGGTTCATTTGAAGACTTTGGATGTTAAATATCAAGACATCCTTAGGCAACAGAGAGATGAAATTCCTCCCCTTCATAGGTAAGGGTAAAGAAAAACAGAAATAGTAAGTGATTTCGTCATATCTGTGCAGCAGGTCAATAACAGAAACAGCATTTACACTTAGAAGTCGTAAAACTTTTTGTCCTCCTTTCAGCTATCTCATGGATTCCCATGAATGGTTATTGCTTATTTCTCTTCTGCGTGCACAAGAGTCTCTTTCTCCTTTGGCACCACACTCCAATGAAATCTGTTTGTGTTTTATGTAAGGAAAAACATGCAGCTGAGTTGTGTTCTTTAATTCTTCAGATTAGTAAATTAGAAAGTGTTAATTCCAAACAGTATATTTTTAGAATAACATTTCTGCTTGATCAGTAAAAATACTGATGAGCATTGCAAAACTTATTCAAATATATTGAATTGAAATACCGTGGCCTATTCAAGTGTTTAATTTGTGATTCTACCCATGGAGAGGCTCTTGAAACTTTCTTTAAAGTGTCTAAAAGAGTAAATGTTGGAGATTATTTTGAACTATTTTGAACAGTTAGGATCAGCTTTGTGGGTAGAAAGTGACGCTGTGTTAAGTTACACATAGAGAATCATACAGCTCACAAAAAGATAGTTAAGAAAGGTGTCACCAAAGAGTCGAGTCAAAATGACCAAAATTATCGCTTGTCCTGTGCCAGCATATGACAAGTGGCTTCTCTTTCCTTGTCCAGTGATTCTGTGATTCTTTGTGGTTTTGAGGTCATTGCCCATCCACAGAATATCTGCTAATGATGAATAAAGTTTATTGACCTGCAGTGCCAGTGGTACATACTAGACCTGCCCAGCTGCCAGTGGTACATACTAGTTGAGATATACAGGACTTTTCCAAAAGGCTTTACAAAATAAGAAATAACTTTTTTTTTTTTTTTTTTTTTTTTTTTTTCCTGATCGAGATTAGTTAGAGCCAGAGTTTAATGGATTTTTTTTTTATATATATACACCTGGGCATTGTCAATGGTTCCTTGCTAACAAACCCGTAATTTGATTAAAAGTGTTTCTCATGATGCTATCACCCATCTCTTTTTAGGTTTGGTTTTCTTCTGGAGCTTTCGTTCGTGCTGATGTGAGTGAATGGGGAATGAGCATAACGCTTAGGGCACCCAGCTCAGATTACAAAAATACAGTGGGACTCTGTGGCACCTTTGACGGAAGTGCGGAGAATGACTATCACACTGCAAGTGGGTTGGAAATCCCACACAATTCTAACGTTCTCTTTTCTTTTATTAACGAATGGAGGTAACAAAATGCTTCTGTTTCAATCAAATATCATCATTTTTGGTTCAGCCTTTCCTTTGCACTCATAACAACCTATTTAATTAAGAAAAATCTTCCTCACTTTAGAGGTTGATGTTAAAATGCCATTGTTACTTTCCATGACTAATTTCCATAAATTGAAATTGAAGTGCCAAATTAATATTTAGGTAGTAATTATGATATAAGTTTGAATAAGTTTTGAACAAAATACCAAGGTATACAGAAGAGTCACTCGGTGGCTTTGTTATAAGTTGCTTTTGTGGTTTTGTAATTTAGCTGGGGTCCTTAATTTTAGCTGAATTCTGTAGCTTTTGCCATCTCTGGTGTAGAAGTATGAAACAACAAAAAGCCAAACAAACACCACATTCTTACTAAAACAAAGAAAACAGACAACACTTTTGAGATGCAGCTTTTTTTTTTTTTTTTTCTCCCCCCCCCCTTTAGAATTTCACCGGGAGATAGTTTGTTTGACAAGACACCTGCTTCTTTAACGTCTTCCACAAAAAGAGCCTTCTGTGACTGCTCACTTAGAGATGCTGGACTACATCAATCACAGAATAAACTAGAGTCAGTTTTTAAACTTCCTCTCTCTTGCAAAGAAAGTGGAAGTGGTAGATTTCCTTCTTTGATACCAGGACTGGACGTCACCACTGAGTATCTCAGTCCTGTCGATCTTGTCAGAGGCTTAAAGAAACGTTCGCCTGCGCGTGAAATGTCTTTTTCTTCACCTATCCCGAAAAATGATCGCTTTGATAAACAAACCCAACTTCTCAAAATACTGGTGGTAAACGCAAGTTTGGTAGAAAATACTTGGATAGAAAGAGAAGGAGCTTCAAGCTCAGGAACTAAAAGAAATTCCCGCAATTACAGGACTCATCTTCTCAAAGGCAAATCTGGTACGAGCAGAGGGAAGCGCCAAAGTTATTATGAATATCATCCAGTATTTCCGTTCCAAAGTCTTAGCCAAGCTGACCTAGAAGGCTATAGCTATTTTTTTCCAGAGGACCATGCCACCGGTCTGCACCGAAAGTTTCTTCCTTCCTGGCCCACACCTTCAGGCCTGACCAAGTTGAGTGCTTCGGGGCTGTGCCAAGAGGCCATAGTGAATTCGAGTATAGGGAGGTCTTGTGGTGGCCTCCTCGGCAGGCGAGTGGAAGATGCAGTAGATATGTGTGTTAAAGATTTGCTGCTGAAAGATGACCTCAGCTGGGCAGAAGCCGCCTTACCTCTTCTGGAGAATGAATGTGAGAAGAGAGCTTTAGAAGAAATAAATTACAACCAACAGGAGCTTCAAGGGTCAGTTGAGGACCTACTTGTTGCATTAAAATGTCCCAATCTCTGCAGTGGGAATGGAGAATGTATGGAATGGGGTTGTGCGTGTTTTCAAGGCTATAGCTCTTACGACTGCAGCATTCTGTCTGGTAAGTGAACAAAATGACAAGATTTACCTAAATAGCACTTTTGATGTTTGTGCCCCATAAGTTTATTGTACTGCCTTTCTTTCCTGCCTTGGTGTGCTGACAGAGTCTCCCTACAGTGGGGCTGTTTGTTATCCAGCAACTTAGTTACAATTTAAAATTGTTTTCTATTCAGTCTTCTTGTTTCCCTAGGGCAAAACATAGGCTGAGTTTATGGTATGTCGTATTTCTTACATGTACCACTCAGTACAGTGCCAAGAGGGTAGCGTGTTTTCACATTCCTCCCTGTCTTCTCCTGGGAAGATCTGCCACTTCTATCCATTCCCTTTATGTTTATAGTCTGTATGGTGCTATTTATTAACTGCAAATGGAATGCTTTTCATTTTGGTGATATTACATATCTGTAAGCAAACTGTTAAACATGGTGGAAATACAGTTGATGATGAAGGAAAAAAAGCTATAGCAAATACTGCTGGGCAGACTTTTACAGTAAATAGAAAATGCAGGTAAGCAGACACTGGGAAAGTATGAGAAAAAGTATTGGGAAAGTCAAAATCCTTTCAAAGAAAATAAGTTCATATTTATTTTGAAAGGGCATTTTTATTTTACTGACTTATTTAAAAGCAGAAGCAGAGGTGAAATGATAATAAACCTTTAAATTTATCATGGAATTGTCTTACAAACATTTGTAACAGAAAGAATGGTGAAGCAAATGGTGAAGCAAAAAAATGCATAATGTTTTTACAGTTTTCTTAATTGGATATAGAAATGAACATACTACTTAACTGTAAATGCATATAAATCAGTTAATACACAACTTTCACTGCCTAATCTCTGCTTTAAAGACCAGGCTCCAGAAATTACGGAGCTGGAGAATGCTGGGCTGTGCGATATTCGGCAGTCTGACTGCACGTCAATGAGAGCTTTCGGACACGGCTTCAGGGAGTCATCAAGCCTGAAATGTGAAATGAGCAAATTACAGGTATGTGTGTAGTAACGTTACCTTTAAGCTCCTTGGAGAGTAAGGAAAACAGTGTCTAATTAGCCAGATATTCATCATTTATATGGACAGAGCCCAGTGCTTTGGCAGAAGCTGAAAGCAAAGGCATCCAGCATTTTGCAGCAGCCACTCAACACTCTGCAAGATTGCCATTTCCTCTCTGATAAGAGGAATACACAACATAATAGGAATGTTCAACAACCAAGAGGGAGATAGCAGCATGCAGCAGCTTTCCATCAGGAGAGTGCAAGGGCATCCCTAATAGTAGCAACCACTACATTGTTTGCCTTTTAAGTGCTTATGGAGGGGAAGAGAAAAGCCACTTTGAAAAGGGGCAGCAAGGTTAAAGACATTTCTAGATTTCTGTCCCAGTCTAATGCTTGAAATTTTATGAATATGATATTTTATGAATATGTTATTTATGATATTTTATGAATATAAGAAATCTGTTACAACAGAAAGGCATGTTTGATGTGTTGCCAGTATCTCTGGGTATTTCTCTGGTTTCCTTGGGTATTTAATAATATTCATCAGGAGATTGAAACTACTGTACTGCAAGCTAATACAATTTTAAGAGGAACCAGTATAGACAGAATATTGTTATCCAAACCTGGAATTTGCCCAAGACATCTAAGTAATTTAAAGTGTTAGTCTGACATAACCTGCAGGCTTGAGGCTTTCCCTTCATCTTAGACATGAAAATAAAATTAAAAAAAAAAAAAAAACTTCATAGTAAAATGTGATTTCATTGATGTGATGATAGCAGCAAAGTGAGGCTGGCGAAAGGCGAAAATGTTCAAGGGGACACTTTTGTTCTTGAGGCAGAAGAGTTTTGCTTAGCGAGTGCCAGCAGAGGCTAAGATGATTTTGACAGATTAAGCAGTATGGGCTATAGATTTTCATGGAGCACAACATGTATCCACTCATCTGGAGGTGGCTTGAAATGAGAAAGTCTTTGCACTAGAGTGTAAATTTACACTCCATTAGGTTAAAAGACTTTTAGACCAAACTCGCAGAGACACTTTTTGGGAACTCACTTATCACAGTTTGAAATGTCTCGCTGTTAACTCGGGGCAAGATTTTCTGATATAATGCTCTCTGTGGTGGTATGCTTGGCTCTCAACTACAAAAACTTTCTGTTAAACCACTTTTATTGATGATATTCTCACTGACAAGATCCAGGCTAGAAAATGAAAGCCACTGCTTTTATCTGAAATTCAGGAGGAAGTTGATGAAAGGATCTTTTTTCCCCTCACCCCAGGCTGGAGTAGTAGTGGCTTTATGAAAATGTCTGTGGAGTTGCAGTAGTGTAGAACTCCACATAATTTAAGATAAACTTGGCAGGTCAATATTTCATAGAAGAGTCATTTTGGCAGGCTTTAGAGTTAGTAGAAAGTACAAAGTGAATTTCTCATTTTTCATCTTTTCCTTTGTGAAAGGCGAAAACAGATCCATTGTCCAGGGGCTGTCCTACTATGCTGGGAAGGGTGTACGTTTCATGCATGATGCTAAAAGAGGTCATTTGGAGAAATGTGTATTGAAGGACCTCACAGAAGCAGAACTAGTAAATCCCTCTTGGTAGAGGTTTGGGTAGGACACTGCCAAGGAGCCTATAATTATATGGATCCAGAACTGGCTTAGATTTTGTACAGGATGAGATTGGGTTTAATCCAAAAAAGAAAAAAGGCTTCTGGCAAGATAGATCCCCTGATATTTCAGAAGTTTTGTAACTAAGTGCTGCCAAAGTTATATATTTAGGAATATTTAGCTACTCACCCTTCTTGCTTTTGCTGTGACTTCCTTTAAAAGTTACAGGAAGAAAAAAAAGAAGCCTAAGTTTTTTTTGTTGTTGTTTGTTTTTTTTAACAAAAATAGTTTGTATATCTGTTCAGCAAAAGTGTTTTTATGTGAGGTTATTTTTACTGTTCATAAAAAAACACATGGCCTTATAATGCATCGTGTCAGAACTGGGCTTAAATAACAGTGACTTGATTATTTTCTGTAGCTGAAGCAAGTAATGAGAGACAGCTCAATAAAAGCTGGGCAAGCTCAAAATGACTTCTGATCTGACTGTTTTCCAGATCTGTAGTCTGCCTGGATTCTTATTTTCATCTAACTTTTATTTTCAGTAGGCTTTAACCCTGCTTTCTACTTCCTGTAGGAAGAACTCATGTTGCTATTAAGACTTTGGTCATATTATCATCCGTACTTTTTTATCTTGAATTCTGAGGATAGATCTTGAGATGCCTTGCCCTTACTACAATTTAGGAGAGCAGTCTGCAGGGAGAGTGGTGTAATTCATTGGCTTGTGCAAGGGTTTAGTGGTTAACTGCCACTGTCCTAGTTACTAGATGAGGTAGAAATCAATTCCTGTGGAAATAAGTGAGTTAATATTTCACATAACACTTAACTCCAGAGGCATTAGATGCACTCAAACACAGTGCAATCCATGTTTTGTGTGAGATATAAATATTTTCGTATTGCACTGTAAAACAGGCTCTCTGTCTTAACTTTTAGTATAATGATAATCACTGGCTTCTTGGAGAACCTCTAATTACACCGGCTGCCTTCCAAAGTGCCGGGGTTGCTGACTGTCAGTTACCAAGCGATGGCCAGGAGTCCCATGTCATGGATCTCGTTGATGATAAACCTCTTGCCAGGTGGCAAATAAAGGTATTCTCAGAAATATCAAGTATTCACTTAAAGATATTCCTGTTTAGAGGAAAATTTATTATATGGATATTATCTTTTTTTTTTTTTTCCTTTAGCAGTACTAATCGTAGAGTTCAACTTGTGTAACTTAGGGTCTCAGGTTCATCACCTGAATGTAAGTGTAGAGTGCTGTTTGAGATGGCTCGCCTGCAAGGATGCTGGGAGAGGTGAAACCTACAGAGACACATACCCTTCAAGAATAAAAGTTAATGGCCAGGTGGCTGCCCTAGAGCATTTGAAATGCTCTTGGACACATTTATGGGAAAGCTGAGTTGAATATAGCATATGTGCATGAATCTAAGTGATGTAGACAACTGAGATCTCAGAGACTGACTCAATAATGTCAATGGAGCCCAGACGGCTATTGAGTTTACCTTAAAGTAGACACCCAGGTTTAGTCAGACAGATGTCTGTCTAGACTTATTGGCAGGATGGACTAGATTTTTGCTGACTATTTTAAGAGTTTAAACAGCCAAAGGTATATGTCTGAGTTGAATCCCATGCTAGAAGTCCATTTTGGTGATATGGTGATACCTGTATGAATTAATCCATTTCTAATCTACATTTTGCAGATTTCTAATGATGGATTCATTTATAGCAACCCTAAAACAATGGTATTATATGATGGAGCCTGTCAAACATGTGATCCACAGGAATCAGGGTTATGTACATTAAAGGTATATGTTTCCTTACTGTCTGTTTACTATGAAAATATGCAGGTGGAAAAAATCTCTAAAAATCAGCAGACTAAATCTCCATATACAAACCCAGCTCTTGTTTCTAACAGGAGTTTTCCATGCACAAAAAAGGTAAGCACAAATACTGAAGCTGGGCTGAGGCAACTTCAGAAAGAAATGAACCTTCATACAATTACCAAATAAAAATGAACAAGTCTAGTGGCTTGTTTTTAAAAACAGTTAAAGTGTAAGATAGATTAGATTTTATTTGACACTTGAGGATTACATACAGATTTATTGTTTGACAGCAGAAAAATGAATCACATAATTGTTATTTCTCTGTAGGAGAAAACATGCAACATAGATGGACTCTGTTATGGTGAAGGTGATAGAAATCCAAGCAGCCCTTGTTTGCTCTGCAGACCTGACATATCTAAGTTAACTTGGTCAGTTATTGAAGGTAAGCTCTAAGTAGTTTCTTTTTTAATAGCAAGAACTTGAAAATCTACTAAGTTTTCAAAATGTATGGAGGTAGTGAAGTTTTAACTTTGTATCTATTTTTAGTTTGTAAGTTGGTTTTGCTTTTAATCTTACACTTCAAAAAGGCTATTTTTTATTTTATTTATTTATTTATTTTCAAATCAGACTCGTGAAAGTCAGGATTCCCCCCCGCCCCCTTCCCTATGGTACCATCACAAGTAACTGTCATGAAAACGATCAACCATCAATTAATTAGCAGTTTGCAGTCTTCTAATTTTTGGCACAACTATGCCCACAAAAGTTTGTCTTCAGCTTTTAGGAATAAAAGATATTTTCTGGCAATGAGATAGATGTTCTTAGGCAAGTTGTTTCATTATTTGGATGGATAAGTATATTGGATAGACTACATGCAAAGAATTTAATTACAGGGTCATAGGAAAATTCAGATTAGAAGGTATCTCAAGAAGCTGTGTAACTCAACCTCCTGCTCAAAGCAGGGGCAGCTGTGGGGTGAGACCAGTTCGCTTAGGGTGTTTGTAGTAGTATATAAGCTGCCACTCGTTTATGCATTGCCCTCATGAGGGGCAAAAACAGTGGGTTCAGCTAACTGTGGGTCCAAAATTGCAGGACATTAGCATAACAAAAAATGTGATTTAAACATTCTGCGTTCTCCAGAGATACCTGAAGTCTGATGGCAGCATTGTAGTTGCACATAAGTCAGCTTGCTGGCCTGGATGCCTTTCTGGATGCATCCTGTGCATTGATAGCTGCTGTGTTAAGAGCCCTGCATAAATAAAAGCAACAGCTGCTAGACCTACGAGCACTGTTTTATGTCATGTTTTGCTGCAAGGGTACTTTGACACCAGACAAGAGGGAAATGCAAGAAACTGGATTGAATATCAGGGTCATATTTGTTAATAGTTAATATTCAGCTATGGTTCACATTGGTGGCATATATACATGGCTTAAACAAATCTTCAAAGGCAGGACACAAGGAGTAGGGTGTCAGATCAGTGAGTGAATTGCCATGTGGTTGAAGTCCTCCAGGGAACACTGAGTGTGCTACCTCTTCCACTGTCCTTGCTTATGCCACGACAATCCCTGAAACCCATACCAGGTATTGCTTAACAATGTCTGTTAATTTTTTAAAGGAAGTAACAATCACATCTGGGTTTAATGTTTTATGTTTTTTTTTATGTTTTATATTTTTACACTTTCTCTGCAAGCTGCAACTCTGCATGCTAAAATACAGTTTAAATTCAGTAAATTCTGAATGCTTTCTGTAAACAGATGCAATGCACCTTAACAAGCTTGGTGTAAAGAATTTCTTTTTAATTTTGTTACAGCTACAATGAAAATGTCTAGTGTTTTTATTGTGCCATTCAAATAACATAAAATTTGAAAGGAAATAGTTACATACGACTTCCTTAGTAGAAAGACATATTACTTTTTAATTTCTGTAAGTGTATTGCAACTCCTTAAAAGAGGAAATATTTTCTTTGTTACAGACAACCAGCCTCCACTGCTTCAAACTTTTCAGGGTACACTACAGACTTTCTATGGAGAAAATTTTGTATATCAATTTTTGGCCTCAGATCCAGAGGGTTCTGCTGTTCTTTTTACACTGGAATCTGGTCCTGAAGGTGCCAGTCTTTCCCCATCAGGTCTCCTTTTATGGAAAGCGATATCAAAGAATCCCCATAAATTAACGATTTCTTTGACAGACGACTGCAATGCAGAGACAAAAGTAGAAATAGAGGTAATGAATATTGTGGTCAAATGACAAAGGAGTAATTTTTTTAAAAAAATATATTTACAGAAATCATTTCTAGTTTGTTTAAAAAAAAAAAAAAAAAAAAAGGTCTTTTCTACTGGGCTTGCCTTTTAGGTTGAAGTAAAATCGTGCGATTGCCTGAATAATGGCTCATGTGTGACAAATGTTAATTTTCCACCTGGAAGTGGAAGATACCTTTGTGCATGTGCGGCTGGCTTTGAAGGGGATCTCTGCCAAGTGAATGTTGATGAATGTCAACCTAACCGGTGTGGTGCTGGCAGGTGTGTGGATGCCATAAACAGCTATTACTGTGAGTGTCCACCAGAACTTCAAGGTAAGTTACCGCTTCATACATGTAGCAGCAAATACCAGTTTCTAATTTTATCTTCCACGGGTTTTTTTAAAAAATTTATTGGCTGCAAATAGCTTACTGTTACAGTAAGATGATGAAACACTGTGTTCTTTTGAAAAAGTTACATAGAACAACATTATAAAATAATGTAAAAATCTTTATTTCAATACAGGTAAAAATTGCCAAGATGACGTAGATGAGTGTGAATCCAGACCCTGCTTCCCTGGAGTATTTTGTTTCAATACTTTTGGTTCTTACCATTGTGGTCCGTGCCCAGCTAATCTACGAGGAGATGGGAAGTCATGTTATGGTATGATTAAAATATTATGAACAAATTATTTATTTTTCATAAGAATACTACTGCTTTATTCTAGCTCAGATATCTTTGATTGTGTTACATGTTTGTAACTAACTTAGAAGAACTCTTGAATAGTTGGGAAAAAGGACTTTTTCCTGTGACTTCTGGAACAGAATCTCAGTTGGCAACAGCGTCAGAATACATTGGGTCACATAGTTGTAGAAAAAATTACCTACAAAATACACTTAATTCTTTATATAGAAATGGATGAAGTGAGGTATATTTTTTTCTGCATTATTTTCCAGATGTGTGCAAATATTGACAAAATGTTTTCCTGTTTGATAGCTTAAAAGAGAACTATTCAGATCAAAGCACTTGTCTAACAGGGTGCTTAAACATTTATTTTTACTGTCATATTATGCAATTTCTGAGGAACTTGCAGTTTTAATATACTCTGTTAAATTTTATATGCTTTATTTTAACAAACTATTTTACTCTTCATCTGCTTTCTCTGAATTTTGAGTTATTAGTTGCTCAAAGTAACTCTAATTTTTTTTTGTGATTGGGGGGAAAAAGTAACTGCTACTGTGCCTTGACATGTTTTGTTTTCAGAAAGCTTTGAAGAAAATGTTAGAGGAGAGGATTCAACAGAAGAAATTGGACAGAATAAAGGTGATTCACATACAGATCAATGTAAATGGCAAATAAAGGTTCTCGTTACGCTTATGTTACTCACTTTAATTTTTCAATTTAATTTGGTATAACTCATTGTTTGAATTGTATTCCTGTTTTCAAAAAATGACACCAAAATGTCAATATCTAGTACTCCCTTAGGTTAGTCACAGTATAGTGTGATTTACGACATTCTTCCACTTGCCTTTTGTTTTTGTGACTAACCACTGATATAAAGTAGGTAACATGGGGATAGGGACATCTGTTACATGAGATAAGCAAAAGTTTATGGCATTATCTTGAATGCCATTTTAGTGTTTTAACTCAAATAAAGGTGAAGGATATGGCAAACGAATGCTCTTAGTTCCAAAACTCCATAAATACTATTGCTTGCATTTCCAAGTCTGTGCCTGCTGGGGCTTCTTTCACGGGAAATTCTCCTTGAACGTCTTTTCCCATTTATCTCTGAATCGTTAATAGGGGAGAAGGAGAACTCTGTCGACTGCCAGTGCTGAATAATTCTTCATCAGCTGCAAAATGGTTTGCTTTTCAGCAATGGGAGGCATAGCACTTTGTAAGGAGATAGAGGAAAGTTTAACCTGCTGTAGATAGCTGTCTAGTTCCCAAACGAGGTTAGAGATGGATTTTAAGTCAGGTAGAATAACTTGCTCCAGTTTCAATTCCAGCTAAAGCCCATAGAAGGCATGCTGGCATTTGAAGCTAGTGCAGCACTCCGTTCTGCAATCCACCATAATACCCACTTTCCTGGGCAGAATATAAGAACTTTTCATTAGCTCTTTTCAGAGAGGAGGTTGAGTCTGCTTTTGAGGGTGCAGTTTTGTGTGTTTGCGTTTTTGTCACCTTGTCCTTCTCAAGGTGATGGATTATTCCCATGAAATACATCCTAGGATGTATCAGTAAGTGCACGCATACTTGTGACTAAACACCTGCTCCTAGCCTTGTTACTGACACTGGGGCACAGTGTTGCGCCGCAGCAGTATCTTCAGTTTAAACTCTCTTTCAGTTCACCTGCTTGGCAGCACTGTGGTGCTGGTTGGAGCTGGTAATTTGCTCTAGCAGGACAGCTGTTCATAGACCTAATGCAGGGAAGGCCCCGGCTGTCTCTCTCGTGGGTATGGTGCCTCCTCCTTACCTCCCAGCCATGCAGGGGCAGTGTGGGGGTGGGAAGAGATGTTGAGTTGTTCTGACTCTGCCAGCTGGGTGCCGGCTGCTGCTGAACATGGAATTCATGATATAGCACATGGAAGATGAGGCCTCTTGAAGCACAGAATGGATGGGTCATGGGTTTTTTTGTTTTTTTGTTTTCCTGTTCGGAAGCTATTCCGCACACTCATAGAAGAAATTCATGTAATATTTTTGTATTTTTCTCCTTTTTGGGCGTGCTGTAGCTTTTCAACGATGATTATCTGACAAGGGTTTAAGAGTCTCAAGCTATGCTCCTCGTTCTACAGGTGGCCCCCAGGGACTTAGCCCTGTAGAAGTGGC
The DNA here is from genome assembly GCA_013398735.1 of Nothocercus julius. NCBI lineage: Eukaryota > Metazoa > Chordata > Aves > Tinamiformes > Tinamidae > Nothocercus > Nothocercus julius. Next base: position 3,597,853 of record VZSV01000035.1, on the reverse strand, counting down.
CAGTAGCGGAGCTCCACCAGCCCCCACAGCAGCAACAGTCCCCGCCTGGTCGGTGTCCAGTTCCCGCAGTGCTTCGGTGCAGCCTGCAGTCCGCGGGAAGGCCGGCCGTGCCCGCGGCGCCGGCGGCCGTCGCCCCGCTGGCGCGGAGGAGGGCTCCTCAGGAAGCGCTGCGGTGGCAGCGGCCAAGCGAGCTGTGTCACCCGAGGAGAAGACAAGGACACGAGTTGCGCTGCACAGCTATTCTGAGACTAGCAGGAGGGCTTCTCCCAGCAGCGGAATCAGCGTAAGCAGAGGGCCGCCTCTGCCCAGCAAAGTGCTCAAAGGAGGGAGTGCTCGCAGAGTTCAGCAGCTCTTAGCCAAGCATAAAGCAAGTCCTTTGCCATCTGTTCCAGCCGAAGTCCCACCAAAAACACTTACGGTAACGTCAGGTGAAATAGCGATGCCTAAAGCAGGAACCTGTTCCCACTTACCTTGCTTTCCCGGAGTACCTTGTGAACCAAATGGGGACGGACGTGTCAGATGTGGCCCTTGTCCTTACGGCTATTACGGAGGTGGTATTACTTGCAGAGGTATTACAAATAACTGTTACAAATGCTTTGCAGAGAAGTGTCTTGTGATATCTTTATAGCTGGAAAGTGTGGCGTGGCTATGTGATGAGTGAGATGCGTGTTGAATTTCTTTTCATTATTAACATTGGTACAGCTTTCTGTTGCATGCATGCACTTAAAAGTAAATTTCTAAAGTACCTTAGCTTTCCTGCTTAAGGGCAGGGGCTGCGCTCATTCCATGTGATATGCTTGTTATGTTAGGCAAGACCCTATTTTGCTGAAATGACGCCACCATTTTCCTTATTCCTTTCATTGTTTTCTTCATTGCCTTTCAGCAATATGTAGGCAACCGTGTGGTAAAAATATGGAGTGTGTGGCACCCAATATCTGCAAATGCAAGCCTGGTTACTCTGGTTATAGCTGTCAGGCTGGTGAGTATGGCGTTTTGATTTTGACCATGATAATTCATATTACTGTGTTCATGATTTGAGCATCACTGTTGATTTTGTGCAGCTCTATGCAGACCTGACTGTAAAAACCGTGGGAAGTGCATTAAGCCAAATGTCTGTGAATGTCTACCAGGATACAGTGGCTCCACTTGTGAGGAAGGTAAATAGGGTTTGTTTTTGTGTGTGTAGATTATTATTATTATTATTATTATTATTATTATTATTATTATTATTATTGATTCCACAAATACCCAAAGAGTGCTATATATGATTCTTCTGAAGGTTCATTCTGACAGGGAAGAGTTGTGTTATCTTTTACAAAACTCTAAGTAAGATTATCATGCAAATAAGGGCATTTCTTATGCTTTTGTCACCTTTTTTTCATTGGACACTATTTTACATTTGTCCTTCTCCACATGCCTTTTAGTACCTTTCAGCAAAATGAAGTACAGTGAATTACATTTTGCTCTCACATGCATGCTTATGAACCATGCCTGGAATCCAGTCCATCCAGCTTCAGTGCCTTGACTTGGGCATTGCTGTTCCCAAACGGGCACATCTTGTGTGTGACCCCTTGAGGATGAGGATAATGTTATGAAAGGACCCCTTCTATCTCAAACAACCCTTTGAACTCTCTATAACTCAGTGAAGAAAGCTGTCCACATAGTATAAACACATTCTCTCCATCAACTGTATGGAGAACACAAATTGCCCCATATGGTGAACCAACTTACTTCACTGTGAGTACAGGAAACAGCAGATATATAGGGTCTTTTTAGAGTTTCTGATGCCACGTGATGCCAATATCAATCTCTGCATTATAGTTATGGCAGCGATATTTGCTTACAAAAAGAGATCTGGATTCTAGGCCCATATTAGCTGAGAGGGACAGGTCATCCTCGAGCAGTGTCCTCAGCACTGTGCACTAGGCTATTTCTGTACGACAGGGTATTCCTGGTAAGAGCACCTAGCACATCTGCTGCTGCAGAAGCTATGCTTTTTTTCCAAGGGGAGCAGAAAGGCAAGAGGAAGTCCCAGCCTGTTCCAGTAAGGGGCTGCCCCTTGGCAGAGCTGGGTACCAGACCCTGGTGCCAGGACTGTCCTTGCAGGATCAGCTGGTCTGCTATGATCTGCTCTAAAATGATTGTGCAACCGTCTTAACTGTAATTCTGACCTACTTCTGAGCTTTTCCAGTGTTTTAGGTGGATTTAGGGTATACGTTTCCTTGAAACTGCATTGTAATAAAGGTCTCAATGAGAGATAAACATACATTTCCCCACCATATTTCTAAAGCTGTGTGGTTATACAAGGACTGGCCAAGGAAATTTTCACAGTAAGTAGAGCCAAGTACTAGATGACCTGGGAGACTTCTGCTCTTTGGGGTGACCACCATGGTGCGAGCGTGTGTGGCTGCTGGAATTTGGTGGTTCTTGCTGTTCTTGAGAGAGGTCATTACATGCACCTCTTTGTTTCCAGTTCTTTGCTTGCTTTGTCAGTTTGTAATGCTTCCCTTTTGCTAAAGCAACAGCAATCTGTGCATCTTTTAGAGGTGATTTCTTGACAACATCATTCCCTATCTACAGCACATTGTAAACCAGCCTGTCAAAATGGAGGCACTTGCTTGGCCAGAAATCGCTGCAGCTGCCCCTACGGTTTTGTGGGACCAAGGTGTGATACAAGTAAGCAGAAAAGAAAAATAAGAATACAGACCGTTTTTTCTCATCTTCAGATGTAATAAAACAAGTGATGCTGTTTGTCTAATGCTCACAAATGAGAAAATATCCATGTGTCTCTGCAGGCCCAAGAGCAGGGTTAGCAAACATTAACCAGGTTACATTTCCATATGATTTTCAAAATGTAGCATACTATAAAAAATGCAAATAGCTGATTATTTATCATTCAGTAATACGGAGGTATTGCTGAATATGAGAGATTACCTTCAGCATAAACTTACATTTAATATGTCATTTTGGCTTCTTTAATTCTGTGCTATTGAAAGGCTTCTTTGCAGAGGTACATTCAGAAGTTAGCTGTGTAAATAGCAGGTAAATAGCAGACATAAAGGAAAAATGAATTCAAAATCACATCTATGAGACCTTTTTCTTGGCCTGGCATGAAAGACAAGGCTTGTTGTGTTCGTAGCTGAAAAATGGGAATAGTCTAACATAAATGGTCTTTTTTATATCATATTCTAGATGTTGCATTTTGACATTTCTGGATTTTGAGTAGGTTTCATATTGGTAACTTTTATTATTCCAAGAGGCTAGTTTTAAGCATTTTATTTAAATCATTAATCTGAGTGTGTCATTGGATTTGACCCTGAATTGAAAAAGTTTGTTTTGGATTACAAAAACAAACAAAACAAAAGAACAATTACTCTTGTTTTTGGCTTTGATTGTGACACAAAAAAAATGCTCTTCCTTGGGCAGAACTAAAGGTGGAGTCCATCAAATCCATCACATAATGGTCCTTTTTTTTTTTCTCTCTCTTTTTTTACTCTTGAACTTAAAATTTTGCTTCTCTTGGAATATAGTTGAAATTTTGTAGATTGCTGACACTAAGGAAAGCCGTAGATTAAAATATGAAGCAAAACATGCACAATTACTTGGAAGGGGCTTTTCTATACTTCTGCAGGCTGTTCCTGTTAGCCAGCTTGTTACAGCTTTGAGACGGGATTAAGCTCTCCAACAATTCCTCTTCAGCTAATGATATTGCATGTAATTTCCAGCGTTCATATCTGAGAAAGAATGGGAAAATGGAATAAAGCATGCAATTATAGCCAACTAATTTTTTTTTTTTTTTTTTTTTTTT
>VZSV01000035.1:3579050-3592880 GCA_013398735.1 Nothocercus julius | reverse complement strand
CCCTCTCCTCCCTCTCCTCCCTCTCCTCCCTCTCCTCCCTCTCCTCCCTCTCCTCCCTCTCCTCCCTCTCCTCCCTCTCCTCCCTCTCCTCCCTCCCCATCTTCCATTCACTCTTGAGCAGTATTCAACCATTTTTGCACACTGCTGAGGGTTGCCTGCATTGCTAGCCAGGAATTAGCAGTCAGGTCACTTGTGTCTGTGTGCAGTTACCAATGCAGACACATTCCCATCTGGTTCTGTATTTACAACTGATAACAGGCACCAATCCACATTAATTCAGTTTTTACTAGACAGGTGTTACTGTGCTGACTGTCTCTGTAGCAGAATTTTAACACTCATTGCCCAGAGGTGTTTGGCAAAGGGGAAGGAAATTGCAAGCTGCAGGCTGCTTCTCACGTTCGTTGTTTTTCAGCTGTCTGCAGCCCGCCCTGTAAGAATGGTGGTCATTGCATGAGGAACAATGTTTGTACTTGTCCTGCTGGGCACACAGGCAGAAGATGTGAAAAAAGTAAGCTAACATTAATACCCTTCCAGGATCTAAAAATTCACCACGACCTATTATGTAAATAATGAATTTTCTTAAACAGCAAATGCCTCTTGATTTAAGGTGTCTGCGAACCAAGATGCATGAATGGAGGACGATGTGTAGGCCCAAATGTTTGCTCTTGTCCCTCAGGATGGAGAGGAAAAAGGTGTAACACACGTAAGTATGTTTTAGTTAAAAGGAGAATTATACCTTAAAATGATGGGTTTATATATATATATATATATATATAATGTAAAAGCTTAAAAGTTATGAGGTCAAAAAGCCCTCAACATCTAGAGGCCACCTGGTAATGAAAATAATAGGTAAAAGTAATCACTTGAGATATAACCAAACTTTGTGATGCTATCTGTGCAGCCATCTGTCTTCAGGAATGTCGGAATGGTGGGGAATGTATTGGACCAAGTACGTGTCATTGCCCTCCGCAGTGGGAAGGAATCCAGTGTCAAACACGTAAGACTGATGGGGCCTTTATAATAAACTTCTTGCTGCAACACAATTAAGAATTCAAATCACTTTACTTGTGTACCCCACTCCTTTATGTCCTCAGGCCCCCCAACTTCTTTATATCCTCAGCACATACCCCTAGAAAATCTGTACCTTAGGAGGCTAAGGGGGAGCAGTGGTGGATAAGCATAAGAACCTTGTGGGCTGCACATCACGTTAAACTTCCTCTTATATTGAGGACATTGCCCTGTGAAAATATCTACCAAGCTTTCTGTTCCCAGAGTGCATGTTTAGAGATTGTACCACAGTCAGCCACCTTTCTTTCCCGCGTTGTTTCTGTGAATACAGCCACATCTCTCTCTCGTTTAGCTGTGTGCAATCAGAAGTGTCTGTCTGGAGGCCAGTGTGTGTTGCCTAATGTATGCTCTTGTCGTCCTGGTTATACCGGAGTCCTCTGCGGGAAGAAAATTCAGGTAATTTAGTGTCAAGGCACAGCCAGAGACGGCCACTTTGCGACTCATTATCTAGTCCACCTTTGTTCCAAGAAGCAGTACCAAATATATCAAACATTTTTGTCTGATTTTGTGTAGTCTGCTATTCATAAAATTCCTGAAAGTTGGTTCAGTTGTTGCTCAGCTCTACTACTTAATAAAATTGTTTTTAATACCTAAGTTCAGTTATTTCTTTGGTTGCATAACAACCTTTTCATAGCAATCCCCTTTTCCAGGGTCTGTTCTGATTTTGCGGGACAGAGTATCCCTTTGCTGACTCTCAGTTTCAGGTCACACTCCGCTGTTACTCACTTCATCTCTGTTTTGTACCATATTTCTAGCAGTAACACAGGCAATAACTTTACTTCTTTTATTCTTAATAGTGAATTATGACCATTTCTCTGATTTGTCAGAGAAATGATTTTAGTTAAGCATTTAGTTACAACTCACTTTCCTTTGTGAAGTCTGAAGTGGGTGGTGTTCTGCTGCAGTCTGTGTCATCAATTGCATTGAAATTCATTAAAATCATTTCTTAAAGTTTATGGTAAAAATGGGCAGAGTCAGCAAAGTCTTTATATTTCTTTATTTTTTCCTTCCAAGGTACAAAGACATCATGGTTGAAGAAAAGCAAGTGCATCAATTAGATTACAATACTGCACGGATATACAAGACACTTGAAAATGGCAAGAGGCAGTTGAAGGCAGGTGGAGAGTTTTTTGTTTTGTTTTGTTTTTCGTTTAAAAAAAAAAAATGGATATCCAGAAGCATCTTTTAAAAATAGTCATATTACTAACCTGAGTTTTTGAAGAGCTTCCATATAACATCATTTAGTTATTATGTATGTGTATTCTCTCATTTTTTGCTACCTCATGCACAAAAGCCACAGCTGCTGATCCTTCTCTGGGCTCACAGACTTGACCCACGTAGCCCATTGCATTCTGCCCTTCCCTTGGTGGGAGCAAGACTCTAGGAAGGAAGCAGGCAGTGTGTCATCACTTGCGGATGGAAACTTCTGTTTTGGAAGCACTGCCTCCTTCCTCACTCTTGGGCAGTGAGGAGGAAGGGGGGAATGAACTAACAACACAGCCAAGGCCAGGTGTCTCATTAACAGTTGCAACCACATACACACGAGTTCTTGCTTCTCCACGGCAAACCTTTGCAGGTGGCAGCTGGATTCCGACACTCCAACTTTGCCCTTGCTTACGCTCACAAAGCTGAGCAACCGGTTACTGAGTTTTCTGGGTCTGCATCTCGTCTCTCCCACCAGTTTGAACTGGTGTTTGGAAAGATGAGGAAATTTAGTTCCCAAGTTTCTCAGAGAAATTTGGCAAGGGTTAGACAAGAGGTCCCATGCTGAATCCTGAAATAGGAATTAACAGGAAGAATTATGCTGTGTATCATGCTGTCTGCGTTCGATCAAATTAGATGCATCGAATCATTGTGAAAACATCCTGCACAGATTCTTCCTTCTGTTCCTTCTTGCTCCAACCAGTCGTTAGCAGCTCCCAGGAGCCAGGTTGTTTATGGAGTCTGTGCAAGGACTGTCTTCTTCCCTTATCCTGAAGGTGCAAAAGCCATTTCGGTCCCTGCAGCGACCCACTGGGCCTCTGTTAGTAGGTGTGCACTTCCCTTTCACTAAGCCACTTGAGCTCACAGGCGTGGGCTTTTCTCTCTGGAGTAATTCCCAATTTACATGCACACATCAAGCTAATTTTGCTATTTACTGTTACTGTGGGATACACGATGCCAAATCTAGGCTCTGAACCTGGATTTCTCTCAGTTTGATAGTCCTAAGTCATTTTGCAAAGTTGGTATTCTTAGAGCGCATCATCATTCTGGAATAATACCTGCTGTCATTCTAAGTATTTTTGAGTGGTGTAATTTAAAAATATTTTCAATTTTTTACTTGTATTTTAAGTTTCAGGTAAGCCACTGTTTCAGTAGGGTGGGTGGTGGTTGTTTTTAACCTAGCAGCTTTGTCGGTCTGCTGGGAACTTCTATTATTTAAAATCTACTCCTCTGTTCTCACAAAGATCTCTGTGAACAAAAGCTGAGCGCCCCTCTGGTAAGGGGGAGTTGCTGGAACTGATGCCTTGTGATGATGCCCTGAGTGCATAATCATAGGGTCCTGAAAATGTTTCTGAAACACAGGCACACCAGCATTACTTCAGCTCATCTTGTATTAATCCTAGTCCAAGGCATTTAGCTGCGCGGCTGTTAGATGAAGTAGAGATGTGAAAGCAGCCGGGAACGTTGTTAATAGTATTGTGGCTAATGAGTTGGCATAGCCCCCCACTCACAGACTGTGTGAATCTCTCTGCCTTTCCAGCATTTCAGGCTGAATAAAAGATTTTTGTAAATCGTGACTTTTAGCATTTCTTATTTATTTTCAGTGTTTCTAAACACATTTTTTTCCCCTATTTTTCCAAACACAAGTTGTGCTAAAACATCCTGAGTTTTGACAGACTAGAGCTCAGTGAGAAGCTGTGCTCTATTCCAGGGAGCACAACATGAAGCAGAAAAAATACTGGTATGTACATAAAGGCAAACGTTTCAGAACTGCCTGGTATGATGTGGATTATGTGATTATTTGAAACTATTTTGTTACTAGGTTGTCCATTGTACACATGAAATAGAATCTCTTTATTGCAATTAGAAAGCACATTCCTACAGCACAGTAAAATTGTTCTATTTGGGTGCACCATAGTTAAGATAGGAGAGGCCAGTGCAGAGCTTTTGTGCACAGATTAACAAAATTGTTCTAAAATTGCAAGATGTCATATGAAATTAGGCCAAGAATCTTGGGGCTTTTGGAGGGCAGAGGGGAGCATATTGCACGAGTCGCTGCAGTTCCAGTCTGTTGGAATGAAGGATATCTCGTGCCAAACTGAAGACCTTACAGTGCTGCTTTGCTCAAGAGAAAGGATGTAGCACCAGGGAAGTGTTTTTGTAGAAATCCTTGCTGGTCTATGTGAGTCAAGGTCTTTCCATCCGTAACAAGGGTGCTGAGTTCAAACGCTATATAAACTGGTAGCTATGGAAAAAAGGAAAGCAAGCAGGAGGTAAAATTAATAAGCCATACACTAATAATGGTGTCTTCAACAAATTTTCTTACATGATTTCCTTGAATTTAAAATTACAATTTGGAAAAATACAGGACCTCACACATTCCTCATTTGGTTACACTGAAACTGCTGTGCAGGCCAGCAGTAGCTCACCATGTAGTTACAGATTGGATTTTACCTTTTGGAAAATGCTTTTGGAAATATTTTTAAAATGCAGTAAAATGAATGTTCGTTGAAGTGGTGAGTGACTTATATCTCAGAAAATATAGCAAGGATTTGTTTACTACATGTTAGGTAAGATTTTTAGAAGCATGGAACACATGTGAAAGACTCTTGCCTTTTACAAGTGTCAATATATTCTCAGCTTAGGACATCAATGAGCAAACACGGTTGTTCTGTTTCTTGCAGATCATGGTATCATGGGGCATGGTGTTGGTTTGATTTACTCAATTACCAACCAGAGCTCAGTTTAAAGAAAGGACTATTACAGGATTTGTCACTAAAGGTTGTCTTGCAGGTAACTCTGTTCCTGCCACAGCCACTGACAGTGGAAGAGGTAAATCAATGGTAAAATGCACATGTAAGTAGATTAAAAAGAAGAAACACTTCTCACCCCCTGCACCTTCCAAAAACACAGCACAGGTTAAAATAAAATAAAATAAAAACTTCCTCTCCATTTTTTTAGGCATTTTTTAGTGAATATCAGAGCATCTGTACAAGTTTTTACCATTACCGTTAGCTCTGTAAATAAGGGATTTACGCTGTTCTGCATCGGGTTTCTAGCCGTATCTCAAAAAGTCTGAGCTGTATACACAGCTACCTCTTCACAGAAGAATACACCTAGTTCCAAAATGTTACACGCTGGAGCTGCAACGTGCGTTCTAACTTCCTGGGAGCAGGGACAAGAAAAGAACAAACTTATTTTGAGAAACAAACGAGCAAATGCATACTGACAGCTCTATTAAAAGATATGTGTGGAGTTGCAAAAGCAGTCATTTGGGGATGTGGACTCATTTTTAATACACTCTGATTCTGTTCTATCTTGAAATCACTTCTAAAAAATTCACTTTTAAATCCACTCAAAATACATTGGAGATTTTTTTTTTTTTTTAAGAAAAATAATTAAAAAGAGAGACTTCGGCCAGTAGATGGTGCTATATTCAAGCAGTATTTTTAAAATCCATCATCACATTCTGTGTTCCATCCAATTGTTGCTTACTTTTCTTAACTTGCTGTTTCTAAACACTGAACTATTTAAATCACTGTTTTCTGTGGCCTCATCAGAGACACCAATTCCAGGTCTCTCTCACTCACTGTTCCTGCTCTTTTGCTTCTCATGGTGCCATTACCTCTTTGAGGCTTCTAATCTCTGCTCTTGCCACTTTTGGCTTTGTTAGCACAACTCGGTCTTCTCAGCTGTTGGGTTTCTTTCTGTGTACTTCCTTTTGTTCACTTATTCTGAAATCTTGGGTCTGAGGCATTTCAAAAATGTCTTATTCCCCTCCCTGCTATCAGTGTTTCATCCAAGGTATTCAGTGCAACTCCTCAATTGCTAAATTACGGCCTGACCTCTGCAGTGAGCTGTGATAGAGACACACAATTTCATCACCACAAAACCCACTCCAGAACTAGTGATGAAATGATCTCGTTTCTTGCATCAAAACCACGTTTTTCACTAGAATGTCCGAAACTCATGATGTATTGTTGCAAAGGCAGCACAAAAAATACACCCCTGCCCCGGGCAGCACAGCCTACAGGAGAGGCATCTGTGGCAGGTTGTACGTGAACCAAACACAACAGCCTTCCAAGCAAGGGCAGAGGAAGGTTTCCCAGTAACATAGCAGTAGTTTAACAATAGAGAATAGAAATCCTATAGGAGACAATAAATGTGGCACAATTTAGCGCACTTCAGTACTGCTTTCTTCTGCCCTTAGCATGCTTCTCACCTATGGAGAAATCTGGTAAATGAGAACACTGCGTTTCGTTTGTTTCTGCTCAGCGCTTGGTGCCACTTACTCTCTGGAGAAACATCTCCACCTCAGCTATGCTCTGCCACTGAAGGCAACACGTTCTGATAACGTAGTTTATACATAGATGCAAAAAATCAGAGTAACATGTAGCTAACATTCTCATGCACAACATTATAGTTTCACTCACAAGATAACAAAAAAACTCTCAAAAAAATGCATCCGGGCAACCCTTGGTAAGCTGGTTCAGCTTGGGTGTTTTGGCAGAACCTTCCTCAAGTTGTAGCGTTCAGTGAGGGCAGGAGCCTTGGTCAGACCTGCAGCCTGTTCAGAGCTGCAGAACCCCAACGAGACGTGACGGGTGGGACGTGTCCGGCAGAAGAGCCTCAGCGTCGGCCACAGAGGTCGTTCGTCACAGGCGCCGGCTCCTCTTCACCGCCAGCCCCCCATTTTTTGCCTACTGCAAAGACAAAATCTCAAAGAGGAATAAGCCATCAATGCCTGCATTTCTGCAAGGGGACTAAACATATCTCCCTATCCTACAGGGATAAGAAATAAATTGGAAGTTGAGAGATGATGGGATAATATGATAGTAAAAGTAGTCAACATAAGGACTCATTACATATCAGTATGGATTAAGCTTGTAGAAGGTAAGGGTGGCTCATCTGAACAAGTATGTTATAAGGCATAACTGATGAAGATCCAAATCTGACTGAAAGAGGCAAGAGGAGACACGTTCACAGAGCGATAACCAGGATCCTTGAACACGATGCTTTGCAGTTTGCTAATGCTCCAGAAAGATGCAAATTCTGCAAGTTTATTCTTGCAACTGTGTAATCTTCCTAAAGATAAATAACACTTGACTTAACGCCCACTTTTGGTTATTTGAATTAAAGGCTTTTTTCCCATGTGTTTTTAAAAAAGCACATCATTAATACATGAAGATAATTCTAACCAGAAGAAAAATAAAGTCATAAAGAAGAGCACAGATCCATTCCGAAGTACTTTATTCAGAGAGCAAATTTTACTTCAAGGTCAGCTGTACCAACCATGACAAAAAAGTGATTCTGCTTCTGAAGGAGAACGAGAACAGAAGACAGCCTGTGCAATGCACTGTACCCACAGGAGGGACCTGGACGCTCACAACACCTTTGTCGCAATCGGCAGACTCTTCCTTCGTACAAAAGAGCATTTATTTAGTCTACGTGAAGCAGGACAAAGCCCCGTCACACGACAGCGGTCCCCACGTTAAGCCCCTGCCGCCCGCCGCGTCTCGCGCTCGACGTCATGTCGGGCTGCACGAGGCCAACGGAGCTCGTCCTCGCGGCGGCTGCCTCATTCCTTCCTTTTCTTGGCGCACCGGGGACCGGAGTAGGGCGGCCGACACCGGCACACGTTCGGAGCCACGCACTTCCCGCCGTGCTCGCAGGGCGCTTTGCACACGGCTGAAACGAGACAGGAGATGCACGCGCGGGGCCCCGCCGCGCACGGCCCCTCCGCCCCGCTGCCCGAGGCCCCGCAGGCCTCCACGGCCGTGAGGGAACATAAAGGCAGGGCTGTGAGGGAAAGCGAAGGGGCTTCCCACGGCAGGGCCTGGCTGGGGGCACGCGCAGCGAGCGGCGGCCTCGCTCCCGCCAGCGGCTGCTCTCCCGCCCCCTCCACGGCAGGGCCCTCCGGCGGCCGGCCAGCAGCAGAGGGGCCGCCCGCGCCCGCGAGAGGCCTGCGGGGCCGTCAGGCCGGCTAAAGGCCCGGGGAGCTCAGCCACGGCGACTGTGGTAACGTTAGGGAGCTGAGCACCAGCACCTCGGCTGGCGCCCGAACCCCGCGGCCCACACGTGTTGCGGAGCAAAGGGCTGCGGTCCCCCACGCTCAGCGCCACCCCCAGGCTCCACGCGTGGAGGAGAGCGAAGGAGCAGCACTTGCCTCATACTAACAGCAACACTAAAGACGGATTTGCTGATGGTGGCTTGCCAATAATCTGTAGAAAAACTAACGCAGCTGATTTGGATTCCCAAGACCGCGTCCATGACGCTTCAAACACAGAGAACTTACTCCAGAGCCTGGGGCCCTGTGCAAAGGCCACGTCTAAATCAGGGTTTCCCAGGCTCCAGACAGGAAACGCAACGCTTTCCTTTTTCTGGTCTCTTTAGCATCAGGGCAGTGCTGTTCCGGGATGCGCAGGGCTGGATTCATGGATTCATCACTTTATAACCACCTCCTGCCTTTGGGAATCACTGCTTGGGAAATGCGAGTGCCTGTTTGGCAGAATGTCTAAGGCATCAGGACTGCTTACAGATGGGTTTCTCCTAATCTTAAGAGCACCTGGGGTTGATTCTCCCACTCTACCTTCAACATGAGAAAGAAGTTTGTTTTCCATGTATATAACATTTAATCAAGCCTCTAATCAGCATCAGTAGTGATAATGCTTTTGTATCTGCCATTTCTAGTTCTTTACACTGCAGTCTTGGCTTTTAGAAAATATTTAAGACCCATTAAAGATACCTTATAATGAATTTGGTGACAACCAAAACTTGGATCTCCAACAGTTGCATCTTTTTGACCAAATGGCAACTATCCATACCCTACACCCATATCCAGGGCCCTGAGCAGGCAGAAGCAGCTCTCCTGCAACGCACCACCCCTGCAGCTTTGTTAGGGCCCAAAGACTCGGAAACGATGCTGCTAACTCAAGCAAGTCCAGAAAGTGCTACCAGAAAGAAACGCCAGACACCATTTACCTAAGTGACATGCTCCACCGACCCAGCCAGCGGGACAGCTACAAATCCCAGGAGCCACGCAAGCCCCGTTATTCCGGCAACCTTGAGGACAAATTGCTGGAAGGAAAGCATGGATAAGCCAAGAGGATTCACACATCTGGTATAAAAGAATCCTGACAACAAAATATTCAGGATGATACAAATCAAAATGGAAGAACGCTCACTTTTGTTTTTTTTTTCCTAAGGACAGATACTCATCTGGTATAACTCTATAATCATTTCCAGGACAAAGAAATATAGATTTTAAAAGTATGCTAAGAATTTTGGGTTAAATCTTAACAACAGACTTATATTAATGCAAAATAACTTGATATTTTTTATCTGCATATTTACCAGTAGTGCAGGTCCTCCACTTCTATAGTAATACAATGGCATTTTCATAATTATTAGCCCATCAGTTCTTTTAAAATACTTTTTATTATTGCAGCTATATTTTTAATTGCCGCAAAGTGTTTTCATTATTTACATATACAATGCACTCTGCGTTTTCATTTTAACACCCTTACACCAAAGTAACAACACAGACATTTTAACTGGGAGAAGCGTTTCTTCAAACTTTTCTCCTGGCAGACACACAGGCTTGGCTTAACAGTTTGTGTTTTGCTTTTTACACATATCACATGAGTAAGAATTTTGTTCTTCAGGACACAGCGGAAAAAAAACTGTGATAACTACAGTAATTTTATCTAGCAAATTCCTTCTGTTTCCACTGATCTCTCCTGAGGCTTCTTACTGAACTTGTTTCAGGCCACGGGCAAGGTGAGCATTTGAGGTACACGATTTGAGCACGAAGCATGTGAATTTAGACACTCACCTTCCTGGCACCTTGATCCCGTCCAGCCAGACGCGCAGAGGCACTTCACGATGCCGTTGACAGAGATGCACTGCCCTCCGTTCTGACAGCCTCCTTCACAGCTCACTGTGGGAAAAAAGCAGCACAAGCTGCTTCATTTCAGGAAGAGCACAAAACTGCAAATAATTAAATAGCTCGTCTACCATCCACTACTTACTTTATCACATCTGCAAAGAATACAATTTTAATTATTCAGCGCAAGGCACAGTTCCATAAAGAGAGGGTGAAGGTGACAGAACCACATTTATAAAATACCGGCTTAAAATGCACTTACAATTAGATGTGTGCTTAACAGCTTGGTGAGCATTTAGCTTGGAAGTACCAAATATGGAAAGAAAGAGAGAAAAGGGAGAAGAGGGAGGGGGAAAGAGACAGAGAGAGAGAGAGAGAGAGAAAGACAGAGAAAGACAGAGAGAGAGAGAGAGAAAGAGAGAATTTAAAATTTAAATATTTTAGAATTTAAAATATTTGAAATCACACTGCACTACACACCACACCTCCACCTCTAGGCCCCACATGCCCCAGCACCCAGAGGACACAGCGCGACACGGACAGCGTCTCAGCACCGTGCCAGGCACCCAGCACTCGTGCTCACGTGCCTGCAAAAGCACAGACTGAATCTTCACTTTGCTTCTCCAAGTCAAACGGTACCTCTCACTTTGCATCCAATCAGCACTCTTCTGAGAAGGTTGAGTTCCCCCTGATATGGAGAACACCACCAATCCAGACCTTCATTTGTTTTTTAAGAAATAAATAAATTTTCATGCTGGAATATGAAGTTGGCCACACTCCATTTTACCTCATTCCTGCCAATTCTGTCAATGTCTGCTTGAAACAGTTATTTCCAAGTGAATTATGCAATGGTATTGTGTTCTACAAGAGCTCTTCATTAAAAGACACTTCCTCACAGTTCTCATTCTTCTTTAAATGTTAACAATTTTGATATTAAAGTATTCTCACTGGCATTTGAATTCACACTCTCTGAGAGTCTAATTAACATCTCAGGGCTATAGTTCAAACTTTGAACAGATGTTACCATGTTAGTAACAACTGGGTTGTGTCTTCTTCATTAAACACCACAGAGAGCTTTACGAAAAAATAAAATAAAACAAAGAAGAAGAAAACAAAACAAAGCAAACACCCAGACGCTAGAGAACTGCAGAAGCTACCCAAGTTCCTCCTGCTACTGCCTATTAGGCTACGCGCCAGTTAGACCCTTACAGAAGTTTCACACAGAAAAGGAAATAAAGAAAATGTTCATAGAATAAACATCAAGTACCAGATGAGAATCCTGTGAGGTACAGCTATCTAGTCACTGAACTGAGCTGGAAAGATCTCTTATTAAAGGAATAGCTAAAGCCCTTTAAATGTGCTAACAAATAACAATTTCTTTGACTCAGCACAGTGATGACTGCCCAACTACTCAGTGTCTTTTTAAGATTTTTTTTCTTCTAGAAAGTTTAAGCTGAAATATTTCTTCTACAATAAAAATACTATACTTTGTTTTCCTTTTTACTCTTATACAGATTTTCCCTTCAAGTTATTTAACCTTCCTTCTTCTTTTATCCCAGAACTCAAGAGTTATCCTCAACAACCTGTTCAGTTCATAACAGTGCTAAAGGTTTTCTTGGGTTATTTTTTCCAGTTCACATATACATATAGACAGATAGATAGACGCGATAGGCTTCATATAAGTAAAATATTGATCTTCTTTTACTCCTCAGCCTCTCTCATTAGCTATCAGCATACTCTGATATTACCATTCTTACAGACACTACAGCTACACAGCTAAACAGCATTTAAGTTATAGAAAAGGTACATAACAGTTGCCGTTTGCAGGGGACTGTATTCTCTCAAATGCTGACAGCAAACTCCAGTTCTTCTTTCCATCTGCTCCTCCTGCAAATTTGTAGATCCTCCAGGCCATGTCTCTTCTGACAGTAAGGTCAGAAGTCAATGGAATTGCAGTCCTTATTCCAAGGGGAAATAGATAATAAACTTGAAGAGTTCCAAATATATTTCACCAGTTTTCAAGCTTCCTGTTTTTCCTACCACTCGTTTGGGTTTCACTCACCTTTATGACAGTATCTACCCCCATAGCCAGGAGGACATTGGCATTTTCCAGGTCTGAGGCATTCCCCATCATTTTTGCATTTGGGATAACAAGTTGCTGTAAGACAGACAACAAACAAAGCTTGAGTAACTATTGGTGAAGTTTACCAAACTGTTCTTAACTGCATGTGATATGTGTATTATTTTAGTCTTTTGGAATACTGTCTGCATCCTGCTTCCCACAGGATGATTGTTCTGCCTTCCCACAGGGCCAAACAGGTGGAAGGGTCTCCCACAGACAACACTCCACCATTTTCAGATTTTAAATGTTCAATCTAGGCTAGATTAAAAAGGAACACTGCTGGACTGCCAAAGCAACTTCGGATAATTTAAGTCAAGAAATGGAAAGCACAGGTGAGAAAAGCAGTTAGAAGAAGAAAGGACAAAAAGAAATCTAAGACTTCAGTAGCAACTTCTGATTCTTAAGATGCTTCACTGAATTTAACCTTTTATCACTCTTTATTGGATTCCTATATCCCTCTCCAGACATCATATTTTCCTCAACTCTTCTCTAAATCTCTTTAAAATACATCAGCTCTTCTTTCTTTTCCTAATTTTCATCAACAGGCCTCTTAGAGGGCCTTTCTAAAATGCCAGGTCTCTGTTTAGAAATAATCTAGAAAGATAAATGTGACTTTATACTTATAACCATACTTACCTGTGAGGACAAATCATCTATATTCCCCACGGATTATACAGCTCTTTCGTTGCTGGCAGCTTAGCCACGCCATACAAGGCACAAATAAAAGGCTCCATTTTGCTAAATGGTAGGTAAAACTGATCCACCAGCCTAACAAGGAGCCCTCCTTGCTACTCATAAACCACTCGGAATCAGTTCTGCTTCCTTAGAAAACATTCACGTATGCAGAGGAGCCCTCAGTTTAGGAAGAATTCTGCTTCCGTGTGATTTCATATGGTTTTATAAACAGTTCAGTTTGACACCACTCGCATGAGGAAAGCACAGCAAGTGGGAAGCGCTGGAGTGAAACCGGAAAGGAAACTAGAGAATAGCCAAGAGACCCCCCAAGGGCTGGCTGTGCATCACGCAGTACTAGGAGACGACCAGCGCCAGCACCTTAAAAAAAAAAAATACATACATATATATATATATATATGTATGTATGTATATAGCATCTACTTTTCTCAATTGCTGAGTCCAATTACTATCATTTGGATAGTTTCCTATGCAAAACACAAACCTACTGGAGACTGCTGCAGCAAACACCTTTCAAAACACAAGGACTGCAATAAAGTGCGGAGGGAGGATGAGGAAGAGGAGGGATAACAAAAGAACTAAATGGTGTCCTGAAATCCAAGGACTATAAGCTGCACTTACCACTTCCTTAAGCCCATTTTACTTGTTGCCAAAATAGTTGCAACGCCTCCCTGACCCGCACAAAGCCTGACCTCCCGCACACGGTTACACAGAGCTGTTCCACCCTTCTCCGCTGACTTTACCAGCGGCGCAACCATCGGCTTCCCTACAAAACCGGGCGGCGCAGACGCGGGGAAGGCCCGCGCTACCTCCTGCAGCCCTGCGGGCCCTGCCGGTCTCCGCCGGCCGCCGCAGCGCA
>VZSV01000035.1:3567155-3578610 GCA_013398735.1 Nothocercus julius | reverse complement strand
GACAGCGCGGGCCTGGCGCGGCCCTTGACCCGTGTCCGCGAGCCCAGCGCCGGGCGGGGGCAGAAGAGCCCTCCATCCATCCCTCCATCCCTCCCTCCCTCCATCCATCCACCCAAAATATATATTCATTCATTCATTTGCTGAGAATGAGCGAACAGCCGCAGCGCAGGGCGTCCCGCGGCCGGCCGGCGCTGCGCGGTCGCGGAGGGGGAGCGAGCCAGAAAACGGGATCCGGCTCTGCTTTCCCAACCTGCCCGCCTGTTTCCCCGGTGATGTTTTTTTTTGTTTGTTTTTTTACCCTTGATTTCCACTTTTAACTGATCTACCTCTCCTTGTGATCTCTCGGGATCTCTGCTTTCCCTTTAAACTTCCTTTTCACCTCAGATTGAAGCCATGTGGCGAATCCGGTGGGAATACTGTGACATTGTATTTAATAGGTGATTAGAGAAAGAGCAGCAAAGTATTGAAGAGTTCTGTAGTGCCGCGAACACCAAGTAGGGGGCTCCCACTTTCCTACACAAGCAGGAAAACTCAAAAAGTGCGAGTTTTGTGCTGCCTCTTGGCCTTCTCTGGGGATGTGCTTTTTCATTAAAACTCTGCATTAAATAAGATAGCAATGCAGTTCAATTCAATTGTGAAGCAGACTTCAGCTACAGGAACACAAAACCACATTATCATAAAACATTTCCCCTTCATCATATCCCATCTTTCATGCTAAATTTCCAATGAGAATTTGAAATACCGTCTGGAACAAGCTCACACTTCCAGCGCCAAGACGGAGCCCCAGGAAATTTTTTTCAGATGAGTTTTATTGACTAATGGTGATAGAAGGATAGTAAATACACCGCCTTTCCAATGAAATAAACTTCATGCTACTTGCCAAACTAAGAGAAAAAAAGAGAAATTAATGAATCAGCAAGAATTGGCTTGGAATTGGTTTGCCAAATGGCATGAAACAAATCTTGGTTTGTTGCCTAGGTTAAGCAGTAGCATGATCTGATAACTGAATTCATTTTAACTGGAAATTGAAGTTTGCTTAATTGCTTGAAGCAATAAGAGGCAAAAATACTTTTTCTGCCTGAACGCTGGCTTTGATCCCTTTTTATACCTGCACAGGGTGGAATGTACATTGTACCCTCTAGTTCTTAGAGGGATTGAAGTACAGGCCAAATGTGTTACTATTAGTGAAAGGGGAGGGTACTGCCTGGTGTTTTGTAAAGATTTAGGTATTTGCAATATGATCTTTGCAAAACTGCATTTAGCCTTTAAAGAAGCTTTAAAGAAGGAAGGTAACCATCATCTCATTATGTTATATGATTAAGCAAGAGAATTCTGAAAGTGCAGTGCTTAAATTACCCAAAATGGGCACAATTCTCCTCGTGCTAGTACCTAAGCAACTATAGCTGAAATATTCCTATGATGCCAATGTACTTACATTCAGCAACCCCAGGGGTATGTTGCACATATCCTTTCATGTAGTATTGATTCTGCAATTAATTAATTAAATAAATAATCAGTGTTTTACTTTACACAGATGTTTCATTGAATGAAATAAATTCGTTTAAACATTACCTTCTGTAGGAGGCTGCTTCACCATCATAGTGCATCCAAATCCACTTCAGGGTGCACGTCTGCATTTTAAAGGGTTGGTGTCATGTTAACAGAGGTCCTCACTGAAAACAGAAATGCTTCTGTGCATCGAAGATGTCTTTAAAGCAATATGATAAAAAGAGGATTGTTAATGGATCTTAAAGACAGCTACAGACAGGAGTTAAAGACAGAAAATCCTCATTCGTTCATTTAGGTTCAAATTGTTGTATTTGAGACCCAGTGTCAAACTAAAAATAAAGCAGTTTCAGAACTAGACATCTACGGGCAAATCACTTGCCTAGTCTGATACTGGAGCGAGGGGTGGCAACATCCCTTGCTTACACTGGCTACCTGTGTCAATGTTTTATAGCCTCTTGATCGCAGTGCTCTCACTGATCTGGAGGAGATGAGAGGAGAGGGGGGAAGCCCGTGCTATGGAGTTCAGACCCTTGGCAGTGTGCTGTGGGAATAAGGATGCTCCCGTGGAGTTGGGGATTCTGCTCGGTGCAAAGCAGAGGGGTATGCGGCTGGGGCTCCGCCGCAGCTTCATGACTCATCCCGCAGCGCGTGCGTGCGTTTCCTGCCCATTTCAACAAGACTTCTCTTTCGTTACAGCATGAGAAGTGTTCAAGAAATATAAGCTTAGCACTTCACGTGCCACAGGATTTTATTCTTCCAGCCAGAATGCAGCACAACTTAATCTCCGAAGTGCTGACTAGTGAGAAGATGATAAACCTGTAAAGCAGGACCGAAGGTTTTGGAGGATATTTGCATGGCGATTATGCCCCAAAATGTAATAAAATGGCATTAGCTCATTAATCAAGTCGATCTCCTGGGTGAGAGGTGGTGTTAGAAGTGTGTTGTGCAGCTAACCTCCCTCCTAGCACTGCGTGGGATGGGCAGCCCAAAGCATCGGCTCAGCCCATAGCTGCGCTGCTGCAGCTGGGCTCAGTGCTGCACTTGCTTGTGTCTGAGCAAGTGCTCCAGAGCTGACACTTTGTTTATCAGTGCAACATCAAAAAATGGTATTTACAGCTTAATTTGGTCTCCATTCTATGATGTACATGATCTACCAGGTAATAGTACAGTTAAGTTAAGCAGTGTTGGTCCCGTTTGTGTTATTCCCCAGCCCAGCTTTGAACTACAGCCCTAATTCCTTGCTGGATCCAATATTGTCTTTTGGAAACATTTGGAGAAGTCTAAGCCAAGAATCCTTCCATTTATACAAAGCAGACAGGTCAGAGACCCTGGTTTCAGAAGCAAATTTGCATTCAAAATTGCAGCTTATAAAACAAGACTGTAATCATACATGGCAGTTCAGCTTGGTTAGATACCGGAACAAGAATGGACCGTATGTTAACACAAATATTGTCAAATTAACTCTTTCTAACAGCTGAGGACAGTCTCATTAAAATCAGAAAGATTTTAATCATTACCATATTAACCCAGGACTTAGACCAGTCCAGGTCTGCAAATGTCCTAAGCACCATCCGAAAGATGCTGAGCAGACTACATACCCTCCAGGGTCAATGGGAACAAAACTGGTGATTTGTATACAAAAATGACTCTTATGGACTGAAATCCAGAGGAACAGAGACTCCAAAATGCTTTTAAGCATCATATTCAACTCCCATTAGAGTTGATAGGAAACTTCCCTGTTTTCTTCAACTGAGGCATCCTGTCCTACATCCCAGCAAGCAAAGGAAACGATTTGGCAAGGTGCAAGGTGCCTTGAGCATTGATTTGATGTGGGATTTAAAGCCCTCAGTGCCTCCCAGTGCCAGCCGAACTGTGAAGTAGCTCTCCTATCATCCCCCCACTTTTTAAATATAGTAATGAGTTAATGTGAGTTAGTTGCTGAAGTGAGCTCGCAAGCAAAAGAAAAGAAGTTGGTTTCCTCACTGCTCATGGGCTCTCAACTATGTCCCTTATAAATGAACCATTTCTTTGGGTCACTGAATCTTATCTTTTACCCTTGGAGATATTTGCCATAATAAACAAGACAACAAATAAATTAATAGCATTTGGTGCAACTGCTGAGGAAACCTTGACATGACAGCACTGAACACAGTGTAAATACCATGGTCCTAATGGTCTGTAAATGGAAAAGTGGGAAGTCTGTATTTACACCCTCCATCCTGGTGAACTAACTTCTAACATATGTTTTTTTCAGAATCATATAATGGATTTTACACTGCCCCTGTAGTTAAATCTCCGCTTTACAGGATTCAGCTTTATATCCAGCAGCTGTACTAGAGCAAGTATCAACCATTTTTAATTATTTTATTTTATTCATTTTATATTTTATATAGTTGTCAATGTACAATGTCAATGTAGCAAGACCCCAAGCACACACTTGTACTGATGCAAGCCAAGGAAACCTCGCTCACACTGCTCCAAAGCAAGGCCAGTGCTCGTGGATGTCTCCATAGACTCATCCATGGGGCATAAAGAAATGGCTCTGTCTGCCATAAAAGTGTTGCCAACTTTTGAATGGTGAATTCATTCAGACGCAGGGTGAATGTGGCTACTGTTCAGCAGTGGAGAGCAACACAACCCAGCAATGTGGAACAGGAAATGAATAAAAAAGACCACGTCTAATTGATATTTAGATATGGTAGGACATAATTACTCATGCTGGAATTCATTCAATACATCAGTACTGTGAATGCTTCCTTATATATTAAAAAAAAAAAAGTACAATCAGCTCTTTACTGTCCACAAATAGAGAAGACTTTAGTTTGGCAGCTGATGATTAGAAAATTTCATTTTGCACATATTCTCTGGCTTTCACGACATTTCTTATGTTTGTTAAGTCATAATATCTGTAATGTGCCCCTGAGCAAAGGAAGTAGTAACACAAAAAAATAGCAAACAGTACTTAGAAGTTTAGCAGCACTTTACAAGTTTAAGGTTCGTTATGAATGTTGCCTGATTGTGCTAATTTTACTCACAATTGACTTGCTCTGGAAGGAGAATTAAACAACACAAATTGTTTTACAAATTGTGGGGCAACAGAATAGAGTTGTTAGGCAAGGCACACTTAGAAATAATAGAAAACTGGGGTATATATCATAGTCATTTTTTGATAAAAAGTTCAAATCATGACACCGTGTCTCATACAAACATATCTTCATATGGTCTGCGCCAATCTGTCCAGTAAATGAATATATATATATGCATATATATATATTTATATATGTAAAACCAGGTTAGAAGAGATAGGGAAACTAAGGCTATCTCACTTTCTAACACAATGTTAGTCCAAAAATGCGAAAACTCAGATTTCCAAAACACAAACTCCATTCGTTACTGGAGTTGTCACATCTGCAAGTGTTACTAATTCAATCCCTCAGATGGAAAGAAAAGTCCAAATTAGCTCAAGTAGCCTAGTCACTTTTTGGGGCTTTGGCCGTGAAGGAAAGCTGCTTTTCTCCCTGTTACACAGCAACATTCACAAGTTACAGTGGAAATCACAAGCACAGCTAACCATTGTATCACCTAACTATTCAGTGCCAGTTTAAATATAGCACTGATGAAACTTGGAATTACCAAAGTTTTCATGTCCTGAACACCACAACTGGCAATCAGATGTGATTAAAAACGACATCTTTCTGCACCCAGGTGTAAACCATGGAGAAATTTGAGCAAAACTCCAAGGTCCTCAGGCAAAATGTGCCCCAGAGGCAGGGAGCAATGCCCTGCTTTGCTGTTCGGCAGGACGCACACAGCCGCACCACCGGCTGTTGCGCTTCCCCGAGCGCCTGTTGCGTGTCCTGGCCTTAGCTGTAGCACGATGACTGTTGCCCACCGCACATATACAGGGCCCAGGTGCTGCGCGGGGAGCGCAGAGCTCACCTGCCTCAGAGCACCCTGTGAACAAGCTCAGGAAAGAGTTTCAGGTGAGTCGAACCAAAATTGTGCAAATTTGAGGATACTTGACACAAACAAGTGTAATAAAAGCGCAGCTGCTTAGCACTTCAGACTCTCAGCTCACGCTGCTTAGCTGCGAGATGGCTTTCTGCTTCTAAATTTAATCTTGCTGGCTGCAGATTTATAAGCAGAATGAGCACATGCCCTGTATCATATTTTAGGAAAAGAGAACCAAAAAAAACCTCTTTTTAATTAAAATCTAAAAGGCAGCCTTAATACTACAAACAGATTGTAAGACTTCCTCTATGCCATTCTTAACATTAATGTTGATATCTTTCATTTTTATCGGTTTGTGTAATGAAATGCTCAGGCCTGTATTACTTGGCATCTCCTTAGCCTTAAATGAGAAGGCTACAGACTGCCAGGACAGACCTTTCCCTGTTTAAATACCTTTTTTTCTTGGTCAGGCTTTCATTAAGGGGATTTGAAATTTTTAAAAAGGCAAAATATATAGAAACAACATAAATATGGATAGAAACAACATAAATATGGATAGAAACAACATAAATATGACTTAATGCTGTCAGGCTATAGCATACACTCCCTTCAGAATTGTGCCTTGTGGCAGGAGATTCAATGCACAAGAATCATTTCTAATATCAATTGCATTTGACTGCGATGACAACTAGCAACAAACATGCCATTGATAATATTAGCAGTAAAATCTTTTGAAGTACCATTTCATAAGTGATTTTGCCACACTTCTCTCCCAGTTTCAGTTGTTCGTGTTTGGAGACTTATGGTTCCTTTTTAAGACCCTATATAGGTTGACTATAGCAGTTTACGGAGATACTTCAGCAGAAGATGTCAGATGTTGCTCTACAAACTTATTATAAAAATGGCCTGTTGACATAAAACGTTGAAGGGTGCTATTTTATGAAAAATCATTCTTAGAAAGTGATTGATTTCTTTCTTTCAGGGCTGATATTTTCCTGCTTTATGCTGACATTAATTTATGATCTTAAAAGCCAGCATGGTTTATGACATGCAGAAGAAAACTTTCTGTTCCTGCTCTCCACTAGAACTTCTAAAATTAGTCACTTGCCTTGATGAAATTGCTATCCTGCTGCCCCTGGTAACTTAAAATAGGGCTGCCCTGCAAGTGCAAATCAATACGCATTTGCAAGCATGAAGGTGACCAAACTGCCGTGCTCTTTTCTGCACCTCGTGCATCTTTCCATCTCACTTCCCTCTCAGGGTGCTCCGAGGAGCAGATGGGCTGCAGAGGATACGTTGCTCCTCAGACAGGAGGCAGAAGATAAGCAAGGCATTGCCGAAGCCCTGGCTGTTACCTTGGCAAGGAATTTTCTTACTGAAAATTTAGATAAGCCGGTTTAGCCTAAGAAAGAAACATTTCCTCTGACAGCAAGGGAAAACATCAGTGGCTCTCTGGCAGTCTAGTCTGAGAGAAGGAGGACAAAAATTTCTCCTAAGCAGCACACTCCAAGCCGTATACCAGTCATTTCAACCACCAAATCCCTGCTGTTACTAGGTATATCTGTAACTTTTGTAATTCACTTTCATTTTGTCAAGGGTAGAGGATGTAGTCATAAATGCAAAATAAGCAGCACACAGGCAAAACCAAATAAGACTGGGTTTGAAGTAGCAGCAGAATAAAGAAAACTGAAAATTGCAGTTGTAATAGCTTAGGAGTTGGGGTGGGATTATTTGGTTTTGTCCTATTTCAGTGTATGACTAAAAATATTCTACTACTGGTCCAAAAAAAAAAAAAAAAAAAAAAAAAAAAAAAAAAAAAAAAGAAGGAAATACATATATATATTTCCTAAGAGTACCTCCACGAAATAACACCATATCCATATACATATCCCCTCCACTGCCGATAGCTATATGTGAGCAGAAGCGGGGGTCAATGCACAGCGCAGCCTAGTGCAGTGAATGGAGTCATTATGAGACAGGAGGAATTTTTGTCTCTTTTGCCAGTCCAGCATTCCGTGTTGGCTGCTGTGGGGCTGCAGGAGGGGGAGATGAGCCAGCGGACTGAATGGCCCACATTGTACGTGCCCCCGTCCCTCCGGGACTTGGTGAGCTGTCACATGGTCCCCATTCGCCGCTGCTGCACAGGACAGAGTTAACGGGGTGTGGACACCCAAGCGCCTTCCTTTCGCACCTCCTGCCCGAGCACTAGCTCTCCGTCTGTGCAGTGCTACCAGGCTTCTGCAGAGCTATCTATCGAACGTGCGTCTCAGCTTTCAGCCGACGGTGGCTTTTCGACAAGCCCCATCAAACAGCCAAGAACGATGTGTATTCTGGCACTCCTAAAAGTGCCTCCCATGTCTCTCCGTTGCTTGTCCCCAGCAGAATGGCTGCGCAGTCATTAGCTTCTGTTTCTCTCTGTCACTCGTGTTATTCTCGCTCCCTGTGAAGGGACTTCCTGCCATTTAGTTGCTGATGGTGACGAGCTCTCTTTCCCCCACGAGCCTGGCCCCTCTCCCCATCATCTACTAAATTATTTGCTGGCCAGATGTGTAATTATTCCTTGTTGTCACTGTAGTCATCAGTTTCCTTAGGTTCTGTTCACAACCAGTGATGCGGGCACTACAATTACTTGGCCACAATTAAACTTCTACAGTGTAATTAAGGGGCATTTTCAAAGTACTAAATCCAAAGAGCTTATAATATGCTGTCCAAAAAAGACAAAAAATACAATTTAGAAACGAGCCTTGTAGCTTGTGACTTACTTCTTGTGATCAGCTGGGATTATGATCTTAAATTCTGACATACGGCCTCATACTATCAATATGCACGGTAATGGTGGGAAGAGGGCTTGCGAAGGGGGCGGTTATTCTGTTTTGTGGAGAAGAATGAAGGTTTAATTTGACATGCTTGGGATAAGACAAAATTGAAAGTAACTGAAATTCACTCCCGCCTTTTCTATTTCCATTTGCAAGAGTAAAATCAGAGGGAAAGGCTCCCCAAGCAAGCTCTGTGATGAGATGAGGTGAGAACGGGCCCTGCATCATCTCCCTTTTCCCTCAGGGCCCTCTTCCAGGCAGGGAGCAGTGGGTCTGAGCAGCTCCCTGATCTAGAAAATCACACTGAACTTGTATTTCTGAATAAAATAGTGCTAGGGACTGCAAAATTAGTAAATTCTATGTCGGTGGGTTGTCCACATGATCTGTGGCCTGCCTTGGGCTCTGGTAAGTGGCTTACAAAGTTCAGGCTCCCTGACAGCACTCCCAGCCATGGCTGTTACCTGACCACGGGTTTTGTCGGGCGAGAAGGTTTGCTAACACGGGGGGAAAAAGTGCTAGAGAAAGTGCTACAAGCAGATTAATGGAGAACTGTTTGGAATAATTTGTACTAAATGTAGATTCATATGGATATTCACTTTAATACTGTTGCAGGCAATATTCTCTTCTCATTTTTTTTTTTCTTTTTTAGATAAAAATATTCTACTTCTGATGGTCTGTTGTTTCCAGTTAGACAGGAGGTTATAAACTCAGTAGGAAAGGCAGGAGGAAAGCCCTGTTGGACTGTCCCTCCTCTCAGTTCCCAGGGCATTTGCACAGTAGCACATATTCTACCTATGCTTTTCACTTAAAATCAGGTTTCCAATCTGCAGCCCAACATATAAATAGCCTTGAGTAGAGGTGGAACCTTCACAGAGGAACAAAAATCGCTACTCACAGTATTAATCAACTGCCCCGTGTTTTACTGGGGACAGGTAAAAGGCTTCCCAAAGCCCTTTTTTACCTATTCCAACAAAAGCTGAAAAGAAAATGTTCTAGATTTCATTTTGAGCACAATCCTGCTAACTGTTGAGGAAGAAATTCTAGTGCAATCTCTGATTCAGGGTAAAATATCCACCATTAAAAAAAACTCACATCAACAGAATTTACTGCTTCACAGAATAAGGCCACACATCTTTTCTGAAGGAGACAGCCCTGCTTACCCCAGCGCAGAGCTGAGAGCTTCGGGCTCTTTCATCTCCAGTGCCAGGCGAGCAGCGCCTGCTCAAAGCCTCTGGGCAAGCAACTCTGGCTGAAGGCGTGCTAAATTAAGAGGATCAGATGGTAAAATAGGGACAGGTTGGAGCACTTCTAAGTCAAGAAAATGTATTCTCTCATTTCCTAGAAAGGTCCACTCTGTATAAAAGCTGTCACACCATCAGTCACCTTTAATGCTTCAAGATTATATCAGTTGCTAATTATCGGTAGAATTTTGCAACTTATTTTTTACCAAATATCTTGAATATTTACTTGTCAGATCTTTTGGAGACCTTCTTCCAGGTAAAATAAAGCCAAACAAAATGTGGTTTTGCATTGATATGACAGCTAGAAAACATATTCCTAGGCAAAGACCCTACCCAGGTGAGAGTTTAAAGGTGGAGCATCTGACCCAGTGAAATGGCTCCTGTTTCTAAATGATACCATCTTAACTGAGCAAAGGTTTAGAGCTGTACATGAAACAATCCAATAAAATTTAAGGCATGGATTACAGTAGAAGTCAGAGTAGATGAGAATACTGATCCGAAAATCCTATATTCCCTTTTCCCACAGCTCTGCACAGCCAAAAAAGTAGCCCTACCCTGATAACTAGGTAAAGAACAGGAACTAAAAATCCCTTGTCTTAGCTCTGTTGGGAACAGCCTTCAATACAACGACGTTTCAGCCAGGAAAATGTACAACTTCTGTGTGCTCACAGGGAGCTGTTGCACCAAAAGCAAGAGGAAAGGGTGGTGGGAAGGAGTCAGAGCATTTGTCCATTGCCAAGTGACTAAAGTCCTCTTGCTCTTAAGGTAGCAAATGTAAAAGGAGGTATTAAGCCTTGGCAAAGAGAGCGTCTGTGGAAAGGCTACACCTCCTCTTGACTACGTAGGGAGGGCTGAACACAACACACATCTTGTCCTTATTTGTCTGTAGTTGGTATGATGCTGTGAAGGGGCCATGCAACCCTGAGAGCAAGATTAGGAAACAGAAGTTCCCCATAATTAACTGTAGAGGAACAAGATTTATTTTGCCTATCACTAGCATTTTGACTTCAAGATCAGTTCCTAACCAGCCCTGCAACTTTTGTAAGGCCTTTGATACCATCACACGTAAATTGTCGCCAGGAGCCAAGGGAAATGTGTCCTAGGGGGTGAGAGCACCAACCACGCTGAGTGGTGACCAGGAGCTCTCTGCCACCATGGGGGGATGTTTCACCCAAGGCTTTTCAGTGTCTGCACCACGTAGGCAACGCTCTTAGGCTGAGGGACTTGGCTATTTTAAAGGATACGAAGAAAATCAGACACATGCAAATTGGGGAAATAGTGAAAATTTTGTGTCTGGTAAAATTTAAAACAGGGAGACAAATGTTTTTGTTTGATCATGTACATCTGGCAAACAGCACGTCTGGCAACTCCTGACTCTGCAGAAATACAGAGTCTTTGTAATTTCTCAGTGCTGTTCAAGCAGCAGCGGGGAAATTCTAGAAATGTGGTTATATTTGCCTCAGCACTGATTCACCCCTAGCAGAGACTTGGGAAAGCACATATATGCCCTCAGGCCACCAGAGCCTCGGATGAAATGATGGTCCTCCTCACCCACAAAGAATCTGCTTTGTGTTCACCTTTTAATGCTTCAATGAAGATGAGACTTGTTTAAGCAACTCCCGGTGAATTTTTTCCCTTCATTTCAATGATTCAGGACTGGTCCAGAACTGTGGTTTGAAGGCTGAGGATGAAGCCAGCAGTTTATTTTGTATTTTAGGGAGACTACAGGTTTCTTCTTCTGAAGCAGTTGATATTTTTGAACTTAAAAATAAAACATGATGCCATGAAAAATGTGACTGTCCCACACTACTTGATAGCTTTTCCATCATTCTTTGAATATAGGAAATACTTTCAGCCCATTTATACCTTTGTAGCTTGGTAATGAAAGTCAACGTGAAGAAAAACGTAGTTAAGCCTAGGAGCCAGTCATTAGTCTTT
>VZSV01000035.1:3553136-3567100 GCA_013398735.1 Nothocercus julius | reverse complement strand
TTTTTTTTTTTTTTTTTTCTCACTCCACAGCACAGTGAGACGATCCATTAAGACTGTGATTCCTTGTTGGGCTTTACAAAGGGTCAATGGATGACCAAGAAGGGACAAAGGAGGTTTGTGAATCTGTGCTTAATTGAGAGGCTATTACATTTTTAACTAAATTTGAGAGGAGGAAAATGTCATCTTGAAACAAAAGGAGCATACTTAATCCATATGTCAAAGCCTAATAAATCTTGTCTTTTATTTTGTGATTCGTGAATAGATCAATTAAGTGGATGTTACATTCCTGAATGAACCCTTGTAGTTTTTATCCATTTGTGACACGAACAGGCTTTCCTGCGCTGAAGCTAGGGCTTCACAAAGCTGAAGCATGTTCTTACAAAAGCTGTTGAAGCAACTTTCATTTCTTTTTCCCGAAGGACCTATATTTGAGACGGTCTTCAATGAAACCAGAAGTGAGGACTCCACACTTAGGTGAAGCAACGAGTGAAGTCCTTCAGCAACAGGACCCCATACATCTGCATAAGTGACAGAAAGATACAGACAAATGCTTCGCACTTGGGGCCTTTCACCAGCCTCTTTCCATGAGGAGTCTCCCTTCAGGAGCGGAGGGCCCTTCTCATCCTCCCCCTCACAAGCTGTAATTCTGCCGGGAAGTAGGAAAGGGAGAGCAGGTGCCTCCTTTTCCCCTCCAGCCCTGAGAAGGTAGGTGCCCCAGAACTGGGAGCAGAGGCCAAGACCGACGCCGGCTCCGTGCGCGCAGCTCCCCATCACTTCTCCTCGCCGCCCCGTGCAGCGGCAGCCGGCCCTCGCGCGGAGGCAGCAGCTCTGCCCTGGCACCTTCCCCCCGGGGGAAGGACAGGCTGCTGGTCTCCCTGCTGCCAAGGCCAGGGCTGATGAGCGGTGCCAGGGGCGGCACGAATTCCACTGCACGCGAGCGGGGTGGAGGAGCTGCCTTCAAGCGCCGCAGCTACGGCCAGCGGTGACGAAGGGAGCGGAACTGGGGCTGGGGTAAAGAAAGGAACGCCGCAGGGCATCGCAGCCAGGCCCCGTGCCGAGGTGCCCAGTGACGGGAGCCCAGGAGCCGCCTCCCCGCGGCACCGCGGGACTGGACACGTGCAGGAGGTCTGGAGCTGGGGCTGGCTGAAAGCAGCAGGGTGTGCAACCCTTCCAAAAGAAGCATTTTGTGGGTCACTACCCACAGCACAGTAGCATCTTTTTCTCCTACTCTCCATGCCGGTAACATATCCTGAAGACAGAGAAAAAGATTTCACACCCTGCCCGTAGTTGCCTCTCCTTTCCTCTCCCCTGTCCTCCCACATCCTGACAAAATGCCAGTCTCCTCATTTAAGAGCTAGAACTAGTACAGCACACGGATGTTTCCACACTATGGTGACAAATACAGATGAACTTTAATTGTGTTTGTTGATAGGACTGCCTGCTCTCCCAAATGATATAATCGACAATCCCGTGTGCTCTGTCATAAAGACACCAGGAGTTGCAGCACTTCCCACCAGAGACGAGTTGCTGGGGCAGTGCAGAAGCAAGGCTGGCCACAAGCTGCACTTTCATTAGGCCCTTCACAGGTGTCTGTGCATCGGCAAAGGTGGCTGGAAGTTCTCCCTGGCCTCTCCTGTTTCACGCACAGGACTGACTTTACTGGTTGTCTTGCGGCACAGCTGGAGGCAGGTCTAGGATAGATCCCTGGTGCTGGGGCTTGTTCCTGTCACCCTCCTCCACTACCGGGATCTGAAAAGAGCCCTCACTGTAGGAAATATTGCCCTTCTTATGGAAGACTGAAGAAACTGCAGAGAAGGGTCCTTTGAGATAAAAATCTGTACATCTTTCTGATTTATTTTTGTGACAGTGAATAATTATTGTTTTTATTTTAAAAAGGAGAAAGTTCCTGACAGAATTATAGAAGCTTTAAAGAAAGGAGAAAAAGGCACCTAGATTTCCAAGCCAGCAGGCTTCTAAGAGATAAATACAAAACTAGAGCCATAAATATCACCATAAGAGCACATGTTTCCAGATTGCAGTTCAATTGTCTTTGCTGTAAGAGTTAGAATTCATTTAGAGGATATGGGA
This sequence comes from Nothocercus julius, assembly GCA_013398735.1. Classification (NCBI taxonomy): domain Eukaryota; kingdom Metazoa; phylum Chordata; class Aves; order Tinamiformes; family Tinamidae; genus Nothocercus; species Nothocercus julius. The sequence continues at coordinate 3,565,012 of VZSV01000035.1, read as the reverse complement.
GCGACCTTGTGATTAAGCAGAAGTAGTTTGCACAGCAGATGTCTTATCAGAACCCCATCCTTTAATCTGAACTACAAACACTAAAACCAGTATTTCAAAGATCTCTTTTAGCAATCAGAATGTATGGTGTTTGGGGTGCTGCAGTGGAGAACACAAAAGAAAGGGTATGGTGACTATGGCAAGGCAAACCCCTTTCTGCAAAGGGATAAGAACAGCTGTCCCGGCCTCTTGCCTCGAGGCAGAAGAGGGCGGCTGCTGACCCTGCCCGGGAGCAGCGTCTCTGCGGGGTCTCGGGGACGGGCTGATGCTGCTGCAGCCCCGCTTGCGGAGGCCTCGTGCCCCACGAGCCAAGCAGCAAACTGTTCCCAGCGCCCGTGGGGCGACTCCAAGCAGCCCTCCAGGGAACACGACAAGCCCTGGGGAAGCGGAGGCAGAAGGAACTCGTCTCTTCCCAGCAGGCGTTAACCAGAGCGGCACGTCGGCTTGCACCTTGAGCTCAACTCCATGGCCACGACTTGCCTGGACAACTCCGTGGCCTGAGAGGCTGAAGACAGGATTAGAAAGAGGGTACCTTAAATTCTGGCAGTCTTGTCACTCTCATGGCATATAAGCTGGTTCACATGAGAAAATCATCATTGTTGCTGTCTGCCAGCTGTGCACAGGCACATTTCTAGAGCACTTTAAGTTGCTTGTTTACACTAAATTAAAAAGAGAGCATTTATTTTTAATCCAAACTCTGTCTTGATTTAAAGTGCTGTTGGCATGGGCCAACAGTTGAGATGAAGCTTGACGCGAAACATACCCGTACAGCCAGGAACTAGGGACAGGAGCTGGTCTGTCGCAATGCTCATTCCTTCCCAGTTCCAACACAGTGCTGGAAGTGTAACAAGAAGAAAAGGAACTTCCAGGAAATTCATCCAGAGACTTGAGGAAAAGCAAAGCCTGTTGGCACACACATACAAACACCACGGGGACCTGGTTCGGCTCAGACTGGTTATAGAGAGCACGGGACGTAAAGGCAGCCAGATGGAGAGAGAGGACCTACGTGCTGGAACCGTTGATCACTACAAACTCTTAGCCAAAGAAACACCTTTGTTTTTCCTTCTGTTGAAATGAAATTACATCTCAGTTTGTCAGAATTTGCTTGAAGGCTTGAATTTATGATGGGACACTAACTAACTAAGCATGTACTATTAACAAAATAGATTGGAAATTGTGTCTTCAGAATGAGCCCCCACAAATTTCGGTCATTTGTCTATTATGAAAATGCAGGTACGCGACAAAGAACAATATGGTTCTCTCCTGTATTTTCCCCACTGTATCTCACAGCACACAAACCTAATTCACATGGAGGCCTACAAATAAAGAAAATAACCCTCTTTATAATGGTTGTCATTTCAGGATTTTTCTTTTAATCATTTACCTGTTCTGTGCAGGAACAGTAACTTTATAGAAATCTTACTCGGGAGCTTGATCAACTATTAGCAGCGTATTAAGCATACACATTTTTCCATTTAAATGTGCAACAACCCAGGGGTACTAGTGCGTGAGGGTGCATGTTTAAGTGAGCTAACGCATGCACAAGGTCGCTGGCTTGAATCCAGGAAGGGAATTAAGATTTATTAAGCAAATGAATAGCATCCCTCCCTGGGCATCCAAAGCCCCAGACTGACTGGACTTGGCAGGTGGGGTTTGCCCCATGGATTGGGGCATCCCTGGGGAAGGGCAGGAGGCTCTTGGCCTCACTCCTCTGTGCAACGAGATGAGCGTGATCCTGGCCCCAAGCCGTGCCAGGGAAACGAGCCGCAGGCAAAAGCCACAGCTGCTCAGTACGAAACGTTGCAAGGTGGATCTTCAGCCAATCCCAAGGGTGCTGTGCACACCTGAAGCCGAACGTCTGCTCAGAGGCTCTTTCCTCAGTCCCCATTTCAAACAGTTCAGGGCTATAGTTGACTGACAGGCTGACCAGAGGAGCAGGTTTGAAGGTCCTCCAAATGATGGCAAAGCTAAGGGCTGATTTCAATGTGTCCAACAGGACCGTCACAGCCAGTAGCAGGGCACGTGGAGTCCGAGGGGGTCCGAGGGGCCAGGCAGTACTTCACATTACAACCTCTGGGAAGAGCTTTGCTCAAGCAGCACCTGCTTTGGAAAAAGAGAACAGAGAAGGATCTCCTTCCTCCGCCGTTCTGGCTCTGAGCAGCTTCTGAACGGAAAGCAAACATTACTGCAGCCCTAGAGATGCCAGTCTTTCCACATCATATTAAAATCATGGGCAGAGCTATGAAGATTACCTAAAACAAAAGTTTAAATGAGCACATGTATCTAAACCGCAATGTTCAATCTGGGCTTCAAAATAGTAACTTTTTCTTTCTATTTAAACCATACTAAAAAGCTTGCAGCAATGCTTTCAAATAACACCTTTTGACCAAAGATCTGAAAAATCTTTACAAAGCTCACAAAACTAGTCTTTTTTTCCCCTTAACCTTAAAATAAGACATTAACTGTAACAAAAAGAATTTTATAAACAGAAACATAGCCTACTCCAAAACCCCACTCCAGTGGAAATCTTTCCCAAGGCTAGGCTGAGGTTTGGATGTGCTCCACAGCTTTGCAGTAAAGCCATGAACATTTTATTCTCTAGCTGTTGTTTTACCAAGTGTTTGCAGGATGCGACACAAAAGGGTATGTGACAAGAGCTACATATTTGCCAGAGATGCAAGGAATGTTTCACTAACAACTCACTATGTGTGTTATTGACATATTGTGCATTTGTGTGCTGGTGCAGATCCATCCACACTCTTGTAACTTGGGTGTTTTGAATACATGCACAGGCATACGTATTCACAAGTATAAATGGAAAGAGACACAATATGGGAAACAATGTTTTAAGCGATTTTCTGCCAGCAAAATACAGAAATACTTTCCCTAGAACAATATACATTTAATGAAAGAAAACAAATCATGCAACTACTCTGCAGAAAACACTGCAGCACAGAGACAGACGAGGAGGTTAGAAACATCTGTTTGCAGATGTTTCATTTTCTCCTGCAAGTTTGTAAGTGTGATTTGTGGGTATCAAGTATTAACCCCCAGGACCTGGATATCCTACGTGTGCTCTTTCCCCCATCCTGTGGGAAAGTGCCTGTGTAATCATCCAAAAGCACCACTTGGTCTTTCTGAACTAGGCACAAGTCAACCTGCCTGTGAAGGAGCAAGACCTGCTGGGGGGTAAGAGGTATTTCATACACAGACAAAAGGGGAGCTTCCCTGTGGATGTCCCAGGAAGATGCATGGGTTACTTATAGAAATGTCACCTTTACTGTTTACATTCAATGCACCTTAAGTGGTAGTAGTAACAGTATTTGCAGCATCCTCCAGCTCACGTATCCACAGTTCTCTGCCCCAGGCAACATCGTGCTTTTATTGACTGCTTTCAGATACGGTCTAAGCCAGCTATTTCCACTGCATGGCTTTTGAATGGACACTGCACCATTCCTAGGCAGGAAGGGGGTGAGGAGGAGGAAAGGCTGTAGAATAAGCTACACTGGAAAATGATTTGGGCAGCAATTCACTAACAAGAGATGACACATACCAAAATTCGGGACCTTCCTTTAGCTTGTTGTGCTGTCAAAGGAAAACTTGCACCTGCACATCCGTTCAGATGGGGCCATTAGCAATTTTTTTCCCCAGTCACCAGTTTTCCAAAGGGAACATCACTTTAGAGAGTACAGGTTGACGCAGTCCTTATTTATGATCATGACTTGCCTCCTGCGATTGCTAACAAATGAGTCCCATGTGTCTTCTGAAAAAATCTGTCAGGACAGTAAGTATATTACACAGAAGGCGCACACAGTCATTGCACAATAATTATTTCCTAGGCTAGATTCAGATCACATGCAAAACTACATAATGAAATATTAAAGCCTGATCATTTATTCATCAGCAAAACCCCGAATAATCCCTAAGATACCAATACATATTAATAACCACCTTCCACCACGAAGGCTCAGTGCTTGCGTACGCGCATACATACAGTTTCGCGGGAGAGCTCAGAACTAGAGCGCGCGTTTGCGTGCCGAGTGAGGAGAGCTCAAAGCCACAGCAGCAAGAGGAGCGGTACTTTGCTCTTCGGTGCCGCAGAGCCCTGCTGCCTCGGCCCTCCGGTTTGTCCAGGGCCACGGGCGCAGAGCGGGTCCCAGGCCGCCTCCGGAGCCCCCGCGAGGTGGGAGAGGGACCCGGCGGCCCCGGCTCCCTCCGCCTTCCCGGGGCTGCTCTCGGGCCTCTGCTCAGGGCTCACGCTTTCTTTCCAAGTTATCCGCGTAGCAGAACCCGCCTGCATGCAAAATTTCTGTTTTTTTGTTTTGTTTTTTTTTTTGTTTTGTTTTGTTTTGTTTTTCTGCTTCCAAATAAAAGTCTAAGTTTTTCCAGGAACTGTAACTTTTAGCCAGCACTGATGAGTTTATGCTAAGCCTTAGGCTCTTAAGCACTAATCCATAAATGTCTAGATAAGTGAAAGAAATGAAGGATGAATAAGCATATACACTGAATAAGATATTACACTGACAAAGCCAGAGGAATCCCTGAAAGCTGTGCTGGATTTTGAGTTGTGCAGTGCACTAATAAAACAGCACTTAAACCTAGTGAATATCAAACAACTTTTCATATTCAAGTAAACCCAAACTGTATGATTTTTAACGCTGAGCTGTCCAGAACACATTTTCAAAATACATGGCACATTATGCTTATTTACTATTTTTTGATAGTATTTGGGGGGGACAGCCATTCATAAACTATCATTCACTCACAAACACACCCCTAGATAACTGTTTATATCTTTGAATCCAGCTACTTGAAATTCTAGTACAATGATTGTAATTGCCTTCTACTTTTGGCTGTATTTAAGCAATTGCTTTCCTCAAGCATAGCAGTTTTAAGACTTCTTAGCAGGACTTTCAGTTTTCTAAAGTGACATAAAATTTATCAAAATGAACAAGATGACAAAGGAAAACATCCACGGACTTGCAACCAAGAAAACTAGTCTTCTTTCTATGCAAAAAAAATCTAAAAATAAATTTCAAAGCTGAAATGTGAACAGAGAACCAGAGCAGCTCTTTTGCTGCACAAGGATGTACAGTTGATTTTTGCATCTACTTTATAACTCCTACTTCTAAACACCTATATCCTGTTCTCACTGTTATGCAGGAGCTCAGCTTTTCTGAATTTCTTCTCAGTTTTTAGTCAGCTATTTAGTCATTAGCAGTGATTATTGGCATTATTTATCCATCTTGCACTTTTTCCCCACTACTACCTGCCAAAGTAGAAGATTTAAATCTGCAAATAAACTGTAATATTTTGGGGCAAAAATAAAACACACAAGCCAGAAGTTGCATCAGATGTATGTATACATTATTTTTATATTTCCAAAAAGAATGCACATAAGGCAGTGTCTATCAGTTTTCCAGGGAAAAAAACAAAAATAATGAAAAAAAACACCCCACCCCACTGCTTGACCTTGTGAATATATATCCAACATCTCAGTGAAAATTACTGCGGGCAACACATTGTCTTTTCTTCCTTCCACTAGTTTCCATTGGGATCCTGTGTAAACAAGCGTATCTACAGCCAATACTTTGTTTTCCGGTATGGAAAACACTTAACTGCTTCTTACACAGGCAAAGTCAGCTCTGTTGCAAGTTAGGTTTTTGTTCATTTATAGAAACTTGCTTATTATTTCAGTGACACTGAATATACTTGCATGTTCAGTCTTCCCTGAATTGTGACTACATGTTACCACAGACTCAATATCTGCTTTTTTTCCCCCACACACACTCTGGAGATGCTCCACACTATCCAGCAAAAGTGTTCACTGATCTCAAGCTGAAATTCAGCACTAAGAAGCAGCAATGATTAGAAGAAATGAACCACACACCCAGCAAGCAACACAGGTGGTTTTAGATTGCTAGATGCACATCTCAATCTACTATGCAGGCGTAGCAAGAGCTGCGTAGAGAAACATCTCAGAAATAAATTGTTACTGAGGCATATTTTAGAGATTGAATTTGGGGCAGGTTTGCCAATGTGGAAAGTTAATTCACTATCTGAGGAAAAAGGTGCAGTACAACGCACGAAAATATGAGCACCTGAGCTCCATAGTCTACTCCCTGGCGGTAGCAAAGTATCTTCAAAATTAAGTATTCTGCAATTATTTTATAAGCTTTAAAATACTCATCAAGACAGTTAAAGGAGAATAACATTAGAAACTCATACAAAATAGATAAACTTGCGCAATGCAAAGCGGCTTTCAACATGCTTCCCAAAGAGAAATACACACATGAAATACCATTTCTAGAAGAGCTGTATTTACAAAACTTGCCCCTCATTGCTTTGAGGTCTTTCACGCCATTCCCTTTGCAGTCCCAAGCGGTGCACACATTAGCACTACTCTGTTATGGGGCACACAGAATGTATTTAAAGCTATCATTCTGACCCCTTAAAGGAAACCTGCATAAGCCAGGAAATCTTTGAGCTGCCTCAGAGACAGCGTAGGTGCCCCAGGACAGAGCTATTGTTTTTGCCACGAACCCACAGGTCTGCATGAAACCAAAGCATGGCTGATTTTGCGATATTCTCGTGAGAGTAACGGCCCCGATGCTGGTGACACCGACAGCAGCCTGCCCTCCCCTGGAAAGGGCCCGCACCGTTCGAGGCCTAGGAACGGTCCAAGCCGACTGCCCTCGGGGGCAGCGCTTCAGGAGGATATAAGGTATCCTCGTGTATGGAAATTTAAAATAAATAGTTAATAAAAATCAGACTTTTCTAGAGTTATTTTGATCTTGATATTTGCATAAGCTCAGCATCTCTGCCTAAAAGCAAGTACTCTGACGGTCAGTTTTGGCTATACTCATGCTAATGTTCCACCTTTTCAAGTGCACGTTTCTATAAACTCAGAGAAATACTGGGGCTCTTCATTTTTATGATCTAAAGAAAACATTTTTAGAAGAAGATAGAGAGCACAAGCAGAGAATATATTTACATGTGGACGAGTCTTAAAACTGTCACCTTCAAGTAAGAGTGCTCACGAAGTATGAAATAACTTGCACACCCAGGCATTATTCCCACCTCCGAGCCCTCTCGGCACGCACTTCCAGGAAGGAGAAGGGAGTAAGGAAGCAGAGAGCCTGGATTAACAGAAACCTAGGCACACCTGAGCAACCGGATTGCCACCAACTCAGCTTCAGCATCCAAGCCGACCTTGTTCCCGGGCCCTCACAGAGGGGGCAAGAGGGAGGAAACCCGATTCAGTGCTCGGACCTCTGAAGGGGGGGCTTCGCACGGTCGGCATAAACGCCACGTACTGCACTTGCCAGCGCAAAATTCAGGATCGCCTGAATGGCTCAGCCAGCAAAGCACTGGTCTGCTCAAAGGTCGTTTTTACTTCTGGTTACATTTAGGTAGTGATGGAAAGGGGAGGGGATGTTGCTGGTAGGAGGAAGGGATCAGAGGCAAGAAATTCATTAGACTTTTAGTCAGGTTCCTGTTCCCAGGAAATACTCTTGAGCTCTTCAAGCACGGTGTGACCTGGCCCTCGTGGAGGGGCTCTGGGCGCTGGCACGCAGAGCGGGAACGTGGCACCGCCGATGCAGGGAGGGCCGCAGCGCACGCTCCCCTGCCCGCAGCAGTCCAACCTACAAAAACAGGATTCAGCAGCTCCAGAGGGGAAATAATGGTGCCTTAAACTGAAATATATCTATAGTAACCACAAAGAAGTCCGAAACAACAGTCTGTGTGTGGAAATAAAGGGCGCATCGGCAGCGCCTTCCCCCTTCACCAAGCCCGGCTCCAGGCCTAGCTGTTCTTAGCAAGGTCACTAAGTAACCTTGAGCTGCATTCAGCCTATCTACCACCCTTTAAAGAAGGAAATTGAATCCCTACCGTGCTACAGAAGCCCATCTTTCATTTTTAAATAGGATTTTTCACACATTAGTATATCAAACAGTGTAGCTGTCAGAACAAGACACAAGATTAGCTCATTTCATTCTCAACTCCTTTCTCTCCAACTATTTTCTGTCCTTAACGTGAACAAACCAAAGGCAAGCTTGCTAGCCAGCATCACGAGCAAGGCAGCAGGTCTGTCTGTGCTGCAGCTTAATGCCCTCTCCAAAGCCCAAAGGTGGCTTAAATCAGTAGGGTCCCTCCCCGAACTCCGCCAGCCCTCCCAAAGCCTCCAAGCCAACACTTCTGACCATCAAAAAACCTCCTCACCACTGAAAATCCGGATCCTGGCGATCCGTGCTGGGCAGCACAGGTGCCAAAGTAGCCAGGGTAGTCCCCTGCTGGCAGGGGGAAGTCAGCAAGCCAGGGCACTGCACGTTAGAAACAGCAGGGCTGACCCACCTTTGCCCCGGGCGAGCACCAGCAGCAAGCAGAGCGGCTGCAGATGTCATGAACTCGGCGGCAGCTGAACGCACATTCTGCAGCAATACTTTGGATAATTCTTGACTTGTACTTTTGTGCTGTTCACTTAAAGATTGAGAAAAAAAATCAAATCAAATCCAGTGTTAATGTGGACATTGAAATAATTCATAATTTATTCCTTAAATGGATGTCTACCCAGCTGCCAGCTCTTCCAAAATAAGTCTGTCTTAGCAAGTCAGTTTATAACATTATAAATAAGCCTCCAAAATTGTTAAAGAACCGTCAGCAGGTCCTTACCTATTGCTTTCTTAAGTGTTAGCTCAATAGAAGGTAACATCTATTTCACTCTTTTCACTCTTCTGATCATCACCAGAGCAAGACAATTGTGGAACTGCACTGCAGCTGTAGTGGAGGAAAATAAAGGCAAACTGTGTGTATTCCACCACCCCCACTATACTGCTAGGACTGCTAGAAATCTTGCTTCTTCCTTAGTTAAGAATGATATACATCATTACCTTTCACATATTCATAACTATAGTCAGCGAAATGTTACCTCATAGCGAGGCTGAGAAGCTCCTAAACAAAGCTCTAGTTTGATTGCATTAGGCAATTCACTGGCTCATGGAAAAGCTGCTACGTTATGGAGAGGTGTCAGCTCTGCAGTGCTGGTGACAGCTCATTAAGCTGTGTGGCACCTGCTACCCGTACACAGGAAACACAAGTGACTCACCTCAGCTCTCAGGCTTAAGCAATAGGGATTTCTGGAAAAAACAAACAAAACCATAGAGGCATCTATGTCTCATCTGGCATCCAAAGACTTCTAGCAAAGTTACATGTGTGATGTGGTATTCTTTACATAGCCAAACAGACATCATTTTCACACTGGAAGGCAATTAGTGTCATTCATCACTAGTCCTCTCAGGTGAGCACAGTAACATGTGGCACATAACGTGCTCAGCTGCACAGTTATTTATGCGTATGAAACTGAGAAACAAAGAGAGAGAGCAACTCCCAGGCAGACAAGGAAATCTTCAAACATTTCGGATCTCTGTCACTGGCCAATCGTGGACACTCGCCTGATGAAAAGTATCAGACCTTTCACTAGCTGCACACCAAGGCCTTTACTTTCTACATGAAGTTCTGAAATAGAAATTCCTGCATTTTTAAACTTGTCCAAATGCATATTTGCTTACCTGCTTGCACTTGTCAGTGTATTCCCACTCAGTTGGCCTCACACTCTCCAAGGAGAGAAGCTGGTGTTCGCGGCCAGCCTTGCGCTCTCCCCTACCTTGTCCTGCTGGACGGGAACATCGGCTCTCCCCTGGCTCCTGCAGCCAACCAGGCCTGAGACTAACCTATGACATCTCAGAAGGATGGAGGTAAAACTGTCCTTTATTCAAATTTTCTTTTTAGGCTTCCTGTTCTGTTCTCAATCTTTTGCCATTAGGCAAAACAGTAACAACCTCATTGTTCATATGAAGCAAGAACTTCATTTTCAGTATTATGTTGGGCCTTTGTTCATTTTCATCTTGTTGTTTGTGATGATCTTAACTTCTCTTTTGGGAAAAAAAAGCATAGTATGAATACAAATCAAACAGTAATTAATTAGCATAAAAAATTTCAATATTCCTTGCTAAGTGACATCTATATATCCTTTAAAAAAAATCCATAAGTGCTAGAGGAGGATAGTTATTTTTCTTAAACCTATGGTCTTTGTAGCTTAGAAACATGGGACATGATTATTTGAAAGACCCAAATATAAAATGAGACTGTAACATACAGCAGCTAATAAATATTTCATAATAGCTACTGAATTAAGGAAAGTTGAACTTCATAAGCTAACATCCTCCAGAAAGAATTCTATAATGCAATCTGGTTTTAGTAAATCTAACTGCCTGGTCTTTATATCTTTGGTTTAGTAGATTGTCTTTGTTATCCTATCTAGTGTCACTGATAAAGGGAAAGGAAGATGTGAAAAGCAGATGCTTTTCCACTAAAAAAATTAAAGCAAACGAAATACCATTTTCCATTGATGAGAACTAAACACCTCCCTCTAAACAAAGCTCCACACAGAAAATTCATACAAAGTGGTTTCAAAAAGCCAAAAGGAAGTTACTGATTTACTTGTGTCTACTTCACCTACCCTACCACAAAATACACCATTTCCTCTAATCCTCTTCCACTTCTGCATTTCTTCGATCAAATTTAAGTGTAGTGGGAATATAACCAGAAGCTAGGAAGGGTTTTGCCAATAAAGAAGTTTTCACAGAAGAGAAAGCATTTCTCAAAGACACATGGCCAAGCATTTTAAACAGCAGAGCCATCATCAGGTCTTACTTTTGGGAGAAAAGTAAAAAAAGAATAGTCAAAATTTAACTGCTAAGGTGGAGCTGAGGGAGATTCCTACGTAAAACAGCACACTCTCCATCAGAGCAACATTTACGTCTGGAATTCCTACAGGGTGAATGGGAATACAGTCTATATGGATAATTCTGCATTTACAGAGGAAAGGGATGCTAATTTATCAAGGTATTATATACACATGACAGATGATAAAAGTCAACCTGCATTAAAACTGAACTGCTTAATTCCAGGACAAGCAAAAATAGTTACAGGAGTAATAAGAACATTTCGTGTGTTGCTCAAACATCAGTTGTGTTGCCTACAGTCAACCAGGCTGGACAGAAATCAGAGTTTTAGGGTAACTAAAACTTCTTCCCCAGTTAGGGAAATGAAAAAAATATATATGGTATGAGAACTGAAAGGTAAAAGAAGGAGAGAAAAAAAACAAGAATCCAAATTGTGTTGCAAGTTCAAAGTATTTGGATAATAATTGTTCATTTAGAAATTCTCTTGCCTACCTTTCTGCAGACAGAGAGGAAAAAAGAAGGTCTTGTAAGGATTCCAACTTTCTAACTTATACATAGTGAAGTTCTGCTTAAAGGCTTTGCAACTATCAAAATGACTCAAAAAAAAAAAAAAAAAAGACTATAGGGAAAGGAAAGGAAAAGACCAAGTGTGATTTTACTTATTCTCATCTAAGCTTACTATCTACATACAGTTTACATGACCCCATACATTTGAAGTCGTACAATGAAAATAAAGTTGTGAGGATACAAGTTCGTCCATGGGCAAACTAAAGCACATTTCATTAAAATTAAGACACATATAGACAAAAAACAGAAAGCAGAAGGAAAAAGAAAAATGCTTCAAAGTACCCACAACAGATTAGTGACTGTAACAACTGAACGCGTTATCCATTTTAGATGAGGGTCCTTGAAGATCTTCATAAATATGTTTCTTACCTCCAAAGCCCAGAGTGAAACAATAGTATGTTGTATGTATGTCCATGCATGGTGCTCACCTTTACAATATGTCAGCTCATTATTACAGAATTTTAAGAAAAAACAGCAGGATTCAAAGTGGCATCCTAGAATGCCAGCAGTTACAAAAACTGAAAC
>VZSV01000035.1:3538045-3553121 GCA_013398735.1 Nothocercus julius | reverse complement strand
AAGCACAGCGGGATCGGGTAGGAAGAGAGAAAGATTAAGTCAGTAAAATAAACACACACAAAAACACCATGACCCATTTGTTTTATAAATAGAAAATTTAATACCTTTCTTTCTCAAGAGTCAAACAAACCTGTCTAGAATCACACAACTGGTTTGTATAGTGAAGTACACTCCAGATCTTAGCCTCTAAGTAACATGATTTCTTGTTGCATTTAATTTACACAGAGACAGGCTCTGGGTCCTACAAGTCATTTCAAAATACACCTTGACTTATGAAGTGTTTATTTATCATGCTTAAATTGTTACAGATTGTTTGCTACACAGTTACAAGAGCAACAGTTTACAGTTGTTAAGTTACAAAAATAGTTATCACTCATTAGTATTTCTATACATATCTTGGGCTATTAAATGCATACTCTGTACAGTGGATGTCAACAGTGGTTGTTTATTTCCTTAAATCAAAAAAATAAAGAGTTAGAGAATGAAAAAACTAATGGTCAGATCCAAAATATTTACGTACTATTATATGCTTGCATGTCTGACACTAAATATCCCTATCTGTATATCAAAAGCAGTTGTGGTGGCCAAAAGACATATGCATCCAGGCTGTCAGACCCTTATGACAGCTGATGGAACAGGACAGTACGAGTATCAGCATGTTACTGCCACCTAATGGTCTTCTGGCACTACATGGCCAAATTTACCTAAATTTGGGAATTTGACAATTGTTCTAGATCGAATGCATTAAGCTGGGTTTTTTTGTGGGTGTGCTAGAATAGCACACCACTATCTTAAGCAGAGCTTCCATTTTAAAGTGCAATAGGTTAGCTACAGAATTGCTACCAAAATTCAAGTGAAAAGAACTATACCAGAAACAAATCCCTTTCAAACACACAATACAACACCAGTATTTGATAGTACATTAAAATTAAGGGGAAATTGCACATAAAATATTCATCACCTTAGAAGAAACCTTAAAAAGTATATTATACACAGAAAAGCAAACCAGGAAAGATGACAGTTCTTCACCCCAACCTAAACAGAATTTGTACTTATTGATTTACAGTGGATAAGACTTGTCTTTTTGTGAAACCAAGATAAAAATAAACAGGAAATATGGGTTTAACATTATCTATCAGTTCACATAGCTTGCTTACAAGCCATATTACCTTCCTGTGCTCCCTTAACATAAGGTTTCCAAGCACAGCCACAGAAATCAATTCCAAGTTAAGTATTTCAGGAGAACCCTTAATTGCCTGTATGAAGAGATGGTAAATAAGAATTAGTAAAGCTCAGACTTTCACATGGTTTGGTTATTCAAAACTAACTGTTTTGCAGGGACAAGTTCACTCACAGAGAACTGTGAGCCTTTGATCCTCCTGTATCCGATTGTCAGAATTCATCAACAGGACCTTGACTCCTGCTTCTCTTTTCCAGGTGAGAGCTCTTACCCATTCAGCAAATCTACCACAAATTGATGACATTTAGCATTCACTTCCATAAGATCATCTCTGATAATAGCAGAGATAAGAGTTATATTATTCTTTCCATATACATGGAAAAAATAATTCAGTCAAGTCCTGTTTTCAAATTAGCTGATACCAAGCATTTTATGCAACTTAAGATCCCTAGATTTAAGCATACTTTCTGATCAATATACTCGCCAGACTTCCAAAGGTCAGTTCAAATGTTGCAATACCGCATAAGAAATTTTAAGTCCTGCCAGCACCTGCTCAAGCAGGTGTCCCCCAGGTGTTCACTGCTGTCCCCCAAAACACTGTAACATTTTGCCATTCCAGTTGCTTTAAATTGTTTATTTCTTTGAAGAAAATTGAACTTTAAACTTACACAAAATATATGCCTACAATTGTCTCCTACATTAAAGGAAAACTTGAGGTTTAAACATTTAGGTGTAGAGAGAAAAAAAAAAAAAAAAAAAAAAAAAAAAAAAAAAAAAAACAAGAAAACCCTACACCACTTGATGTTTGACTTCAGATATGACAGTTTCTAAACCGTGATTCTCTCTCTACCCTTCAATGTAAGTGAGAGTTACTTATGTCAACTGGTTTAATAAGTTTCACTTCTCTGCTTCTTGTCAGCTCCTCACTATTCCCATCTTTAGTTACCTGGTAGGTCTTTTCAGACTGTGTGTGCGTTTCATCAGCCACTGAACTGAACCTAATCTATACTTCAGGAAGATCAGAAGAGCCAGTTCTAAACTGCTGCTTTTTCCTTGTGATCATGAGCCACAGTAAAGAACATTTAGGTGACCAGATTAAAGAATAATCTTTAAACACATAAGTGTTTAAAGTGAAGTCAACCATAAGTTTTCCAAAGCCATATGTTAACATCCTATCAGTGAAAATTTGACAAAACTAGTGGTTTAGATTCCAATATGCCAAGATAGATCTTTACTGGAAATTCAGAATCAGAGCTCACAGCAGCTGCTAGAGAGGGCTTTTTGCTTGTTTTTGTTTCTTATAGATCAGTCTTATGTGATCGGTGACTTTATTTTAAATTAGGTTCATCTAAAAAAAATATTGATGACAATTAATATAGATGTATCTTCACCAAAGTACTGGAGCATAAAAGATTGATAGTTGCAACAAGTTACTCGGCAGCCTTTTTTATAGTGTTTATTGCTAATTCATTTTATATAGCTTATTTCAAGGAGATGGGCAGTGTAAAACTTATAACATCCATTTAAAAAAAATATAACCCATTAGCCTCAATAGTAGCTTCTTCAAACTTCATTTTACTTAATGTAGAAATACAGCCTACTTTAAAACATTTTGTACCTAACCCTCAGAACAAGTCAGTCTCCAGAAACAAAGGAATTTCAGACCTGAAGTTTATGATCATCATGTTTGGTAAGAGCCCAAGATACTCTCACTGTGCAAACTACCCTCCTGAAACTAGTTCTAATAATTCAGTTGTCAGTCCCATGATTACTTCAGTTTTTATTCCTGCAGAAAGAATTGCTTTATCCTCACTTATGTAGCTTTAATGTAAATTGTGAAGGCTCAGGAGATTCAAACAAGTACTGCCTATGAGCCTGCACACTGAGTACACATTTCCCACCACATTAATACTGACAAGTAGTTTAGATATGCAGCATATTAAAACACTAAAAATGCTGTAAATTTACAATCAAGCTGCCAAAACTCATGCTCAGGCAGTTTTCCACTTTGTTCCTGTCTACACTATCTTAGTTTAATAGCTGGAAAGTCTGGCATGACAGTGTCCTAGTCTTTACCCATTCATTTTCTACAGTCTTGATTTTTCCCCTTGTCAGTAGTGATTTGGGGGATAGTTGCAATTTTCTTCTTTTCTTGTTTATACGCAACTTTAAACCTAACATACCTTCTCCTTATAACAACCCAGAGGTAGCAGGAAGGATAGAAGTAAAAAGATGTCAGAGTCTACAATTTGCACTTTCGAGTATGCTGTCATCCAGGAGAGAGCTCTGTTGGCTTTCATAGACCACATCACCTCTAATCAAGTCTAGCAAACAAAAAGGGAGTACTTTGAAAAAAGAACTATTGCTACTGGTGTATTAGTAAGTTTTACACCCAATTACCTCAAAGAAATCTTGTTACTGAAGTAGCAGTACTGCAAGTTTCAAGAGTCAAGAAGAACTGAAATATAAGTCTGTGAGTATCTGTTTTTCTAAAATGCTCCTTAGTGACACATTTCACCTAAACAGACATACACATACACACATTTACTTTAAATTGATAAACCACACTGTAAGGAAAGGTCCCAATTCAGTTCAAGAATCCGATATTCCCCTTCTCCCTCCTGCCACACAACTGGACAGAAGTGTCTACATGTAACAGAAAGCAAACAGAAGGGGAAAAACACAATGTTCAGCAAGTACATCTATATACATTTTGTACCGTGTACCTCCTTGCATTCAAAGTGAACACATCACCAGATTTCCTATGCTTTATATGCGCATACTTTCCCCTTTACAGAGTACCAGTTCTGCTCAAATCATCTCTAGCAGCATCCACAGCAGTCATTCCACATTAGCCAAAAGCTGCTTCTACTGGGGAGGCTGAAGTACATTTAAATATTCTGACTGGCCCAGCAGGTAAGTTGTGTTTCCTCCACAGTCCACATACTGGTATCGCTCTTGGGATATTTGTTCAGAGTGGCCGAAGTAAGATGTTGTCACTGTAACTCTTAAAAACACAGAAGAAACATTTATTTTACAAGGTGCTTTAAAATTTTCTATTCTAAAAATTACCATTTTTAGTTTACTTTTTTGTTTTTAATGATGTTACATACTTTGTTTCAAAGCTTATGTCTTTAAAAAACTTTAAGTAGGTGTTACAGTAGTATTAGTAGTATTTTCAACTCAGCACCCAGATGACTACAGAAAAAAATAAATAAAATAAATAAATAAAAAACCCACCCACCTATCACATACACCCATGCAAGCCACTACCACAATACCTACCAGTTTATGTCACCTAGAGATCTTGTCCATGACAGACATTTGGCCACCTGAGCAGATTTTTCTAAAGCAGCCCAGGTTTACTCGTTAACACTTGGCTTTGCAACAGAAGTTTCCAGAAGCTACAGCCACAGTTTGTCTAAACTCTGTTGCCCAACACCTCCATCAAAAACAAACAAGAAAAGGCAAAATCCAGAGGCTGCCATTCATCAAATCAGTCATGAAAAGGAATCTGGCAAGGGACCTGACACCCATCAAGGATCACAAGGGTGTCAACTATATTTAAATAGTGGCTGATGAGCACGTAATGACAGACTTCTTTTAGAGTCTCTAGAGATGCTAACAGCCTCCATGCCGCAGCCAGACTACACACAGGGCACTGTACTAACGGTCTCACTTGTCCCAGTTCCTTCATGGTACCAGAATCTGACAAAAGAAATTTCTTTACACAGTTCAGTTGCAATAACTATGAAGCTACCAAACTAGAAAGTTTATTCCATATTATAGAGGATATGTAGCCTTTAGAATCAAGTGTCCTATGTCTTTAAAATTATATACTTAAAGTCTCCAGTTTCCATACTTACTGCATCATCACTACTATGTTATGCACTTTGATAGACAATAAAGTACAGAATTCACTACAAAAAAAAAAAGAAAATAGCTGTTAGGTCCACATTTTATGCATAACAAGCAAAAAAGAACAAGTAATGTTACTTGAACTGGAAATTCTGCTATGTATTTACATACTAGAGTTGCTAGCGATGGCAAGTCATTGAAAAACACCTCTCATGACTATACTTGTCTACATCTACTTTTACATACACAGTCTTATAACAACAGAAACATACACAGCCTCATTATACTTGCTTGTATTTAACGGTCACCAAAAGTGTACTGTAAACTAATATTTAGACTTTCAGAAGCTATCCAGAAGATAGTAACCTAAAGGACTGTTTGGAAAAACTTCAATATCTTTGTTTGCTGATAGGGAATATTACTATAAAGACATAGCTGTATTTCACTTTGTTATCCAAATCAATTGCATTACAGCATTACACCAACTTCAGCATCCTTTTGCAAAAAAGCATGTAATTTCCATCAAAAAGAAGTTTTGAGTGTTTGTTATTTTTGCTTCAAAAAATATCAGGAAACCCAGGAAGGCCCCAATTTTTGCACTGATCCTCTCCACTTCTTTATTACAGCAAAATGACCATTAACTGCAGAAAGTTTGAAATCCGAGTTACTGTTTTCTTGTACCATTTGCTTTTCAGAATCCTGTTTCTCCAAATGCCACATTTTCTACATACTGTTTGGACACAGAACCCGACCTAAGTGTACAGAATGTGTTTATTTAAATCAACTGCTCTTGATCACAAGTTGATCAGATCCCAAATGAAAGGCATGTAAGTAGTCTAACAAAAGCACGCACCACCCCCAACATATGCATGCCACTGCTATTGTGTTTCCCACCAGCAAAATCAAAAATACAGGGAAAAACTTAACACAGTTGATGAGGATTTATGTGAAAATACAGATAAAATGCTATTGTAGTAGAGTTGTTTGATTTCTGTCATTACTATAGAGACACCCAGCAACATGTTTTGAATCTTTCACTGCTAGGAATGAAAATTATTTGGACTACAGTGTGAAATATTCCCAGTTACTGTGCTTTTATCCTGAATATTGACCACTCACACCATAAGGTAAAGCCAACTTGGTTCCAACAGCACAGCCTGGCCAACTAGCAGAGACAGGGTACTTGCGTGCCAGTCTGCAAGTCCAGGTTATCTGGAAATAAAACTGCTTCTATACACCACAAAACATAGCTAGAAAAGCACATTAAACAAAGGTAAACTTCTGCATAGAACGAGCTCTCCAAAAATAAATGGACAGAAATGCCCTGTATGATGCTGGTTTCATCATACAGATCTGCTGAACCCAGATGATGGCACACAACAGCTCTCCAAGATCTCCTGTACTTGACTCTAGTCAGTTTTTAAGGACACCTCTGCAGTATCCAAACAACTACCCGGTTATACCTAGCACAAGGCTTAAACTGAATAAACAATGAAATTCCTACAGTATCGTGATCCACTATATGGCTCAGAAACCTTAGACCAAACCAGCACTAGACCAGCACTTCCCCTCTAATTAACTCCAGATATTGTAAAGTAAATAACAATGGGGGGGAAAACACCACACACCACAAAACAAAAACCCACACAACTCAATAACAAATTAAAAGCCTTGATAAGAGCCACTATGAGATAAGAGAAGCTAGTCTGAATATCTAGCCAGCAAAGAAGCTCGCTAGCTATCTCTAGGGCTGTTCCGTGTTATGAAAACAGTCTTCCAAAACATGCAACACAGTGAAAAAGGGCAGGAGCCTGTGTCAGTTAAGTTAACTGCCAACAGGTCAAGGATGTCAACTAGAACCAATGCTTAACATAGCAGAAAACCTGGAAAAAATAAGAAACTAGGATACTAAACAGAATTAAGAATGATACATCAAAAATTTTAAACACATTATAGTTAATGAGTACTTCTCACAATTACTAGGATCTTAAGTAGATCTTTAGCTGATACAACATCCCATAAGAAAGAATCTCTTACTACCAGTTACCTAGGCTTAGTGTCACTTTGCTGAAAGGAAAAGTACCTTCATATGCATACAAGTCATCATGCATTAGGCTGCTTTTCCAGTAATGCTCACCACCCCTCTTGCTTTCCTGAAGGAGGTGAAGTCCTTGTTACAAACTCTCAGGCCACAGAGATGCCAGGTTACCCCACCTCTGCTCCAAGCACAAGCTACCTGCAAGCTTAGCCAGCGAGCGCATCGCACTATCGCCAAGACCACAGCTCCCAGACTGATCTGCCTAAAACCCCAGCAGTTCAGGCCACAAACATAGCTTTGGACTTCTGCATGCCTCTACATATCCAAGCGTACTCATAGAAGTTGGCAGCTAATTTAATTTGGTACTTACTTCAATTTATTCTAGCACTTCAAAGCTGTAAGATTCTCTCCCATGCCAAAGGAGGGTGGCATCCACTGAAACTGCATGCAGATCTTAAGTTTCAATACTTAAAAGTTCAGACTGAACTTTAAATCTGAATGTTTAAGTCTTATTTTTTCAGAGTAAGAGAACTAACACTTGCTTATGTTACCATGACATATCAGTAAATATTCTGGAAGCCCAAGACTTCCAGAAGTTATGAACAAAACATCTTAAATGATGATTGGCTGTAAACACTGCTTACCATTATACACAGCTTGAAGAGAAGACATATGAATAAGTCAGTCCCTCTACCATCAGAAAAGTTTATGGGAAAGCCACTAGGGAATTGTATTAGAACAACATGCCTGCACTTCTCCCTTGAAGGAGCTGGTGCTACCACGCAAGGAAGAGTAAGTCACTATACAACACCACTTAAACAATTGTGGTTTACACATTTTTCAGTACAATTAACTCCCAGCACACAAGATACCACGTGGTACTTTTGTGACCGCCTTTTCCAGATCAGCTGAAATTAGCACCACCATTATTTTTAATAAATATAGGCAATATTTAGAGTCAGCACACTTACAACATGTAGCTCATTTCATCTTGTATGACCGTGGGCACCATATAGTCGATCTATAAGAAACAAAGAAACACTTAAGTGAATTTAGATATACACAAGATCAGCACACACTTAACTGTGAAAGTCTACCCTTATTTACCTGTTTCATATCCAGAGGGCCAATATTGGTGATGTTGTTTAGCCGTGCTTTGCCAATAACTGTTTTTGAAAACTGAACTTGGGCTGTGATGTTCGCCACTTCAACTGAATAATAATTGTTGTTTGTTATATTTAGCGTGTTCTGAAAAAAAAACCAACAAAAAAACCAAAACAATAACGCTTTAAGAAATATCCATCCTATGTATCCTGGCAAGTATATATTTTGAAATTATCTTATTCCCCAAATAAGGCAGGAAACTCCAAATCATTTTTCCACTTGAGGAAAAAAAGATGATGCAACAGGAACCTAGAGCTACACCTCTATCAGCTGTACACAGAAGCAGCAACGACAGCAAACACAGTTACATTTTTCAAACTGGTCATTTTATCTGCCCAACTATCTTAAAACAATTAAGCTTAGCAGCCCCAACTTTCTACCTGTACATACGTCCCAAGAGATATTATTAAAACACTTTATCCATTATAAACATGCAAACAGGTCTATAATCTTACCGTAATATTTAGATATATCACACGTCTACTCTGCTCATAAGTGACATATACCGACTTCACACCAATGTATTCGACGTCAATTGAGCGAGGAAACAAGAAGAACACAGCCAGCCCAGAAAGCAGCAAACATACAATCACAGAAGCAGTCACATAGAGTTTTCTGGGAAAAAAAAAAAAGAACACATTTTATTGTTCAAAAAGCATTAAACAAGAACAAGTGTGTTTTATTTGTTAGTGGTAAGAAGCATAACAAGTGACTGTAACTACATTAGTCTATTCCAGTTGAACATGCAACTATCCCAACACTCACAACCTGCCGAGGAAAAGGCAGGGAGGGGAGAAATGATTTAAGCCTTAAAAGAAGTGTTTATACTTTTGTTTTCACAGACCTTTCGTCATTCTGCATGATTCTTAAGCATAAACCAAAACACAAGCAGAAAGAATAAAGCTTTATTCTATACCTCTGACAGGATTCTCATGTAATCCTTTCCTCCCTATCTCCCACCCCCAGAAAAGCATTAACAGCTTGTTTTAATCTCTGCTAAGGAACAGCCAGGTCACAATTAATCTTCTGTAAGTAGAAGGGAAAGTTGTGCATGAAGGTGCTACCACAGCTCTGGTTTTGCTCAAAATTACAAACAGTAAGGGAATATTTTTCAAATTGGCCTATTATTCCTGGATCACAAGTCTGATGGATAATATTTTTGTTCCCTCCCTGCCCCCCATCTGCTGGAATCTTATTTCCATTGATACTAGAGCAAAATAAAACATTTGGACGCGAAACATTTTGCCAAAACCAAACAATGATAAGTTTCAGCACTGTAGTAGTGGTCCAAGGAAGTTATTGCTTTACTCATATATAAATTTTGACAATAAAGACGTACCTGCTTAAATCAATTAAGACTGAAAACTAATTCCATAATTATTGTAGATATTTAGATATATATGGAGAGATCATACAATATTGCTAGCTTCAGACTTCTTATGAGGGGGGCAGGCACACGTATTTAATAAATAACTCAGTTAAAAGCTAAGACCAGTATTTTTCATGAGCAGGGTTCTTTATATAGAGTAATAAAAGAAAACATTTCAGGGTTTTTTTTTGTTTGTTTGTTTGTTTTAAAAACACTCCCATATCTTCTTAAAACGCTATGTTTTAACTAGAGGAGAAGGATTAAGTAGCTTCATGTATTGCAAACAGCCATTAACTTACGTTCTTCTTGGCCTCAGTCTCTGATCACTGTATGGAATTAAAGCTACTAGCTGATTTTCCTGTCCTAGAAACAAGAACACTTTTTTTCAGAATGTAAACACACCAAAAAATATATCGTTGCAGTTGCTTCAAACACAAAACTACCAATTCAAAACATTTTCATTTCAACTTCAGTGAAGTACATTCAGCCATTCACACAGTTCTACTTTTACAATTTATGAAAAGGTAAAAGTTGACCAAGGGGCAGGACAACTATGCAGTTGTGCCAGCATAATACACCATGGTCCTCCCTACTAGCCATGAAGTCATCCTGTGAACACTTTCTTTTTACCTCCTCTTAAAAAAAAAGAAAATACAATAAAAAGGCAGCTGTATTTCTTCTAACTCATCTGAAGAACTAGTACTATATTACTTCATTATAACTTATGAGCAACATGCATTTTTAATAGTGCAAGACTTAATAAGTTACATTTAAATATTACACTTAATCCGCCTATTGAAGAAATAAGCTTGTGAGGTTATGAACTTTGAGAAAACCCAATACTACAACATTTTAACCATCACTATCATGAGTGAACCTTGCCATTATTATAACCAAGTATTTCAAATTAGCAAGCAAACAGGACAGACTTCTTTGTCTATAGTCTTTCAACCAAGATATTTAATTGCATGTTTTTCCCCTCACACTGCAAAGTTTCTGAATTTGGCAGAGGCACCCACAGGACATTGCCGTTTAAAAGCTTAGATGCAACGTCTATTCTCGTGGTTGCCACTTAAAATGCCCAGTGCATCCTGCCACTTATTCCCACAAGTGACAGAATTATTTGAGGCCGAATTGCAGACTACAGCAAATCCTACTGTCACTGATGCACATGCAAAGGGACAGTGTGTGGGTCTCCCTACCTCACATTTAATTGAAGTGGTTCAGACCTCCCAAAAAGCAACAGGCTACAGGCTGATAGGAAAAAGAGAAGCTAAAGGCAGCACCACTACCCGTTCCTTCTAAAGTTCTTTCTAAGTCAGGGCTACCTGTTGTATTAATATGCTAAAGGAAATATCACTTCAAAGAAAGGGCTTATTAAAAAGTTCTTTTTAGTAGTACATTCACTAAGTAATATATTTAGTAGTACATGCATAGAAATGCAGTTTGCAAATAAGAACTTAAACAGCATACTGCTCTTTAAGAGCTTGCAGTACTGTAATGAATAAATCTAAAATAGCGTCTGACCATTAAGAGAGTTTTTTTTTCCCCTCCATTTGCCCCTCTCCTCCATTCCTACCCTTCTCCCAAAAAGCAGAATTACTGCAGAAAGGACTTGCCAATGAAACAGTGACCTCTTACTGCTCTTCCTAAGACACTGAAGCCAAAACCAAGTTCCTAACACAGAGAAATCAGTTAATTTTACCAACCTACAGTCCAAAATCACTTCCAAGAACTTTTATAACCAAGGTGACAGGTCAACTTTTGGATACCTCAGCAAACCCACCAACCAAGTTTACCATTTTCCCTTTGAAAAACAGTAGCTTGAAGAGTACACAAAGACATGACACTCATCCTGCAACTTAGTTATCTCAGAAGGGCCAGAGCCTTGCCAAATGAAAACTTGAAGCAACAATGCCTTAAAGCAACAGCCTTAAACTAAAAATCTGCCTTTTTTTTTAATTACTATTTTTTGGGCTTATTTTTCAGCAAATTTCCTTAAATGTCACAAAACTTTGCCAACTCTAACTGTACTGATTTTATTATTCTTATTTAAAAAAAAAAAAAAAGGACAAAAGGGGAATTTTCCCCAAAACAGCTAAAACACTTCGCACTGCAGGAAAATGTTCATTTGTATTTCCAATCAAGAGTTTTCTGAAGCTTGGTGCTCAATACATGGCTTTAAACAAGAGATTCTCCTCCTAGCACAAACAATACGCAGCACTATTTTCAGAATGACAACCTGGTATTTTAAAAACAGCAACTGGTATATTACTTCCATTAGCCTGCTTCCCTAATGACAACACAGTCAGCAAACACAATTTTGGGGGATTTTATATTGCTCCTCACTAGTTAAGTAACCTTAAGAAGTCTAACTCTTCTGAAGCAAAAAACAAACAAACAAGCCCCACAACTTTCACTTATGTAGCCACCATAAGTCTTTTCTCTCCTCTCACCCCAGCAATACCTAAAATTCTCTATTTGCTAAAGTCAAGAAGGTAAAGAAACACTTTAGCTTTACTAGTAGAGGTATTTGTTATTATTTTAGTTACAACTACAAGGAATTAAGAAGTAATTTTATAAAGGAGTGTGTATACATATATATATATATATTTTGAATATATATTCAAGAGAGCGGGGGAGGGGAAAAAAAAAGCAGCACCTTACCTCGGGGAATTCTTCCTGTTCCTTGGCAAGTAGGGCAAGTTACACTGTCTCTCCCTGTAAATTCCACATATGGAAACTGTGACACATCTCCACAGCGCCCATCCTCACTGTGGGATTCTGAATGAACTAAGCCGTTCCTCATGTTATCAGAGCCTGCACCACCATCGTAGCCATCCTCCTTACACGTGTGCATAGGCAGGTGGGAAAGGGACTTTCCCATGGCTAAAACAGAAGTCAGAAGAAGGTTTTTGGGGAGAAGGATTCAAATACAGTGTGCAATTACTTAGACAAGACCCCTATGGCCTTGCATTCTCTAGGATGCACCTCTAACATAGTATTTCTTAAAGAAATGATTATACCATACAAACTTTCAGAAAATATATTGATCTCCATAGAAAAAATGCAGGATGTACTAGCTCTAGAAATCAGGTTCACAATTTTCATGGGATCCTACATACACTACAGATCCTAATACATTTTTTAGGCTTTTAGGCTAAGCAGGTTTATCCAAACACATATTTGCTGAGCAGCTTGTCATTTCCAAGCAAAAAAAAAAAAAAAAAAAAAAAAAAAAAAAAAAAAAAAAAAAAAAAAAAAAAAAAAAAAAAAAACCACACACACACACATACACAGAGGCTTGCAATATGTAGCTTTACTGTTTGTAAACAGAGCAGAAGCAGTTTTTGTTTCTACTTATTAAAACAGCTCTTAGGCCATGCCACTGAAACTACCTTGAAACACAGAACTCCTAAAAATAAAAGCAATTACAAAGAGATCCAAGTAGCAACTTTTCCAGATTTCCAGAAACAGAAGTCAGTATTTTGAACCAATCTAGACAGAACAGAAAGATGTCAACAGGAGAACAACACTGATTGAATATAATGTCACAAAGGTTAGGTGGATGTAGGTGAAGAAAAATAAATCACCAAATGGCTGTATCAAGTTGAGAAAAAAAAAAAAATAAAAATCACATGGCACTTTATTCATTTCTACAAACATTTTCAAAGCTGAGTTTTGGTCAAAACACTTGTGAGAAGGAAAACTACATGTATATTTGTACTGCTACAGCCATTTTGAAACTCTCCAAGTTTGGGAGCCATTCAGCAGCAAAAACACAACACAAGCCTGCTCATGGCTAAACGCATCAGACATAACACAGCTAACAGGTTCTCCAAGCAACAGGTAAAAACCACTACCACAATCATGCAGACCATCTAAACAAGCAGTAATGTTGTACCTATACAGGCCCTTCTGCATGTAGTTTTACCAGAGACAAAAAAGCAGGCAAACTTTTGTGCTTGCTATACCCTTTAAAAAGCTATGGGGGTTGTTTGTTTTACAAAAAGGCAGAAACTAAGCTTCCTGAACAGCTGCTGCCTATTAGACCATGCATATTTTCTGCTTTCTGTTGTTCTCCCTGTAGCTGTAAGATGACAGAGCCTCTGAGCTACGGACCTCAAATGTTACAGCTTAGGCAACAGCTGCCACAGTTACAGGTTGAGCTTGAGGACCAGCCCCTGCTCCTTCTGGGCAATCATGGCACTTAGCCAGCCTGCTCTGCTGATGGCACACTTGGGCTACACCTACATTAACAAATAAACATGAAAAACCCCAAGCACACTGCAGAAATAAATAGTTGTGAGGAACCAACATCCACACAACACAAATTTGTTGATTTTTCTTTCATACTAGCTCCTGACTAAACAGCCTCTAGCAACTCAGGAGTACATTCTGGTTTGAGTTTCCTCCAAATACACCTCAGACAGTCCCAGAACAGTCAGGATATAAACCAAAACACATCAAGTGAGGGCCAGCACACCCCTGGCTTGAAGCACTATTGCAGGTAGGGCTTCCAGCACCAGTTGCACTCGAGCTCCAGTAATTAAAGCCTAATTATTCACCCTCGCCTTCCACAGTGACTCAGGACATACACATCTCTGCTTACAGATGAGGAAAAGCTAGCCACAAGCTTTAAGAAAACTCTCTCTCCAACCCTGTGCACAAAAAAAAAATAAAATAAAAATGAAAACTCAGTCCTTATCACAGCTGATCAAGGCTCAGGAACACCTTCCTCTTTTACATGGGGTTTTCATACTGGACACCAACATTTTGGAGAAGGTGCCACTTGTTAATTCAACAGCCCCCTACGCTGGGCTTTGGTGGAGTCTCACTCACAGCTAGGGCGCAAGTTTCATCCGCTTCTACTCGCCTCGAGCACCCTCGAGTCCAGAGCCTGCCGGGGAGAGCTCGGCACACTGAAACACGCTGGGAAAAGGCGCTTTTGAGGCAGCTGCCGTGTTTCAGGGTGATAAGGAGGCAGCAAGGGCACGACCACATCCCAACTATGAAAATCACCTTCCGTTCACAAGTCAGTGAAATTTCACAGAGGTAAAGTAAACCGCTTCAACTTCTGCACAGGAAAAGGCAGGGTGGCACCCTGACTACTTGAAAGCACGTATAAAGTTGAGCTTAGAAGAGTATTTCTGTTCAAAACAGCACGAGAAGCTTTTTCTTATGGCTGGTGTTTCCCCGGCATGACGATCACCGGCTCTATCAGCTGCGCATTAGTCACCGCACCGCAAGTCACCTCAAGCCGCTCCGGAGCGGAGGGGACGGGAAGAGACGGCTGCCCCCTCTCTTGGCACCCGTCCCGGGACATCCCTAAAACCAGCACCTCCACAACCGAAAAAACTGCGGATTTGGGGATTTCCTTCCTCTCCCCCCCCCCCCCAATAAATCCTGGCCTGCAGAGCCCCAACAGCCGTGCCGAGAACATGGCGAGGCGCCGCCGCGCTCCCAG